>KZ309024.1:0-94786 GCA_000376725.2 Ladona fulva
GTTCTAGTAAAGCTATCAAAATATAGCCCTTATTTAATGGAAAATTTGGCCATTAAGATAAATACATTTTAATTCTTAACTTACGAAAGAAAAGAAATTCCGCCTTTAATTCATTTGACAGATTTGAAGCACGAAACTATTCTTTTAAATCAACTCGTAGCTTTCCGTAAATCAGCTCTTTCGTCGTTTAAGAATGAGTAATCTATACATCATTGCATGTCTATAAATTTTGACACTTTCATCAACAAAGCTTGAAAAGCGAAAATGTAAGATGTAACCCTTTTGGGTTTCTGATAAGAATCTTCCGTGATCTAGTTACTGGATCGAAGGATTGGGGCCTCATCTTCTTGGGTGGCCAGATTTTACCATACGAAGCGTTGTAGCACATCAAAAGAAAGTCTAAGTAATCGAAATTCTGGGTCACTATTAAATCAGGACGGATACAGTGGATTATTTTCTGCAATTAAAAGTCATAGCCCCTTACGCACGGTAATGGAAAGAAAAGATTAGCTATCGCCTTTGGTGGAACTAATTGATATTTTGCGTCAGTGAAGTGCGTCAGAGTTCGGATAATTTGACTGATGTGGATTGAATATATGGGAATTAGGAGTGTCGAAAGTAAATTACGTGTTATGTTACGTGTATTCTGTTGGTTTTCTTAATAGAATCGCGACGGGATGTGCGCAGCACAAGCATGGACAATTCTTTCATTCTTATGTGTATATTAACTCATCCAAATCAATTCGCTGAATTATTTTCAAGTACTCCGAATTGAGATATTTTCTCGTATGTACGGTGACTCTTACGACTGATTAGGAGCCTTTGAATGCTTACCAGTATCTCTAACGATTAACTCCTGTTGATTCTATTGCAGACAATCGAAATCTCTCGTTTTTATTACAGAAGTTCCGATTAGGTGTTGCGGACTTGACCGAAAACTGCGATAATCGACTTGTGCCGGCAAAGCGATTGCAATCAGCTTCGTCATCCCTCTGAGTTGATTTGTAAATATTATTTCTTTTACGAAAGATCATTTCTCGGAAGTCGCTTGTTTTGTTTATCTTCTCCTCGCTTCGTTTTTTCCTATCTTTTCAAAACGGAGTGTTTTTCTACTCGGTGCTGCTAAGAAATGCTGCTGTCCCGAGCGTTTGATATCTTTATTTTTACTGGGAAAGTTGAAAGTGTGTTGGTGTATATTGTGCACGTTTTGTATTTGAGAGAGATTTTAGTTGCGCTAGAAGTCACGTACGACAGTCGTTTGTGTGAATATGCGTATTACTTTGTTTCTGAATGTTTAGAGATAAGTCCTGAACAGTCATCTCCTCTATGACGACTTGTTTCCGCCATTACGTGTTGAATTACCTCTCTCAGCAAAATGCTTCAGTCATTGAAGTATTCTCCCCGAATCCCAGCCCATCCGAATCTTACGCCTCGGAAAAGGCGACTCAATCCATCTCCTATCTCTTAGCATTCTGTTTCTGTTTTTTCTTTCCCTTAAGGATGTTAGTAAACGTGGCGTGATGTAAGGTCCACTTAAACCCACTCGCTGAGTTACCCTTTTTCTCGTCAGTGTTTGCTTTTGAATGAAGCGTCTCCTCTGTCACGCATTCTTCCCGCACACGCCCCTCCGGCAGATGAAGGCTCTCTCTTGTGCAGCATTATCAATTGGCCGTCGCTCGCCGTGGCCCTTTAACGCATGGCTACAAAAAATATTATTCGAAAATAGTGGTTGCCATTTTCTTGGCGCCGTAGTGCAGTAGCAGCTCGACTTCTTATCAGAGCAGTGGATTCAGTCGTAGCTATCCATCATGCTCGCTCATTCGTCGCTGTAGGTTCTTGCATACGAAGATTCTTCTATTTGCTGTTTCGTTTTTTGCTCTAAACATGTCCTCTATACTGTTGACATTGACATTGTTGTTGAGTTTACTTGGGAATTCCGAATAACTGCGGTAAAATTTTCATTTCTCCTTATAGATATGTGTGTAACGAAATTGTAGTTGGATTAAATTGGGAGAATGGTGGAAAGAATGGGTCGAATCAGCTTAAATCGCTTTAATTCCCAATATCTGACTCGTAATATTTTATTTACTCATTAATTTTCTAATTTTTTCTGCTCCTCATCACCTACTTTCGACTACTATTATTATTTTATTATCTCAGTGATTAGTTTTTCCAATTTAATTCGTTTTCGCAATACATCGTGTATATTCTTGGGTGGTAAATAGTGTCGTTTTAAATTCAACAGTATCTTTTATCCAATTCTCACCCTTGATTGATCTCTTTATTTTTTTCCATGGATATAGTCTCGATTATCCGTGTCCCGATCAACCGAGCTTCCGTATTATCCGAGGTCCATTGTGTGTACTTTGCCTACTCTGTAACTACTCCAGGCAGCACGGACAAACAAACGTCAAAATAGTAATCAGGAGATAATCGTAGAAAAGAAGTGATAACTGCATCTGGAAAATTGACGTATATAATGTGAAGGAATAGAGGAATGTTTTAGTTAAAAAAAGTTTTTAAATCAAAATGACTTTCGATTTGTGATTAATAGTCGTGCAACGGCAAGACATGAAAGTAGCGCGTTTATTTCATAATTTACGTATGCAATACGACCCTTCTGTATTATCAGAGTTGCCGATTATCCGAGATGACTCCGGCCCTTATTAATTCGGGTGATCGAGACTTGATAAATCACTTAGCTTTGGCATCATTAGAGTGAAATCAGACTGCAGCTTTTGTTTTGGTCTATTATCAATCAGAGATTTAAATGGAAATTAGTTTGCATTATTTGGTTTTAGACTTTAAGTTGTTATTGAAAATCGTTCACTCTATATTCTTTGTACTTTGATAGAAATGTAAGTTATCTGATAGTCAGTTCTCGGCGATAACCTTTCTTGCGCACCATGTGTATATTCTCAGATCATCTTGATTGGGACAGCTTATTGTCTTCACTGAAATGATGTGATATCGTGTTTACAAATGGCTTGCTCGAATTTTTGTTGTAAGCATTATGTCGCGGAATGATGATGGGATCTTCTTACCACCGGTAATGAAGTAGTAATAATGGTTGTAATGATGTCCACTTCACCATATCGCTGAAGGCGCAGATGGTCCCGTAACTCACCAAAAGGGCAACTTCTCGCTGTGAAAATGCTCGAGTTCCATCCGATAGTAGTCGAAAAATAGGGAATCATAGCGGTCTCCCCCATCCTTTGGAGACATCATTGACCCCTCCCTCTTGGAGGCCTTGTCTCCATTTGCCCTTACGACATCGTTGACTCACTTCTCGCTCACAGATGAGATATAGGGGCGATGCATCACACTCATCCTCAGCTTCCTCTATTCTGCACTCCCACCGAGGCTGCCTTATTCATGAACTCGCTTTGTAACCCGTTTTCGCTTGCATTATCAGTCAAACGAGGAACCCTAGCGCGCCCTCTCTTGCCATATTTTCCCATACATCTCGCGGTAATTAACTCGTACTTGCAGATGTGCACCCGACTCCGATGTTTAACATCTTATGGTTACGCTTGCTCTCCTTTGTATGTGCATACATTCTCTCATTAAAAGCTGTAATTTGTACGCGGCGAAGTTTGAGGGTTTGTCAAATCGTCGTTTCCAGCAACTGTGGCTGCTAACGCCATTCTACGTATTGTTACCCTGACGATCGAAATCTGGCTTTCAGTGTTAAATGTATGGGCCGAGGTTGGTCGATCACGTGTGTATGATTATGGCTGTGTCCTATATATGCATGTCGATAAATCGTAGACAGATGTTGCACACATGGTCAAGTGCATGCAGTAGGGGCTCGTATCGTTTTCTAATCTAATGTATAAAATACGATCTCCTGAATTAAATGTTGTAAATCATAGGTTGCGGGTTTTGAATTTATGTCGAAGAACAATTTCGATCTTGTTATGCGTCAAAATTAAAAATACTTTCTGAGACGTAAGACGTTTTCTTTCCTCCTTCACATCTTGCGTATACTACCGTTTTATTTTGTATTAAGTTCAATAAAGAAATTTATTACTACTCATTCACGCTAGTGTTGTCTCTTTTTGTTTATTAGGATCGAAATAGTTGGCATGGTAATGATGAAGGAAATTCTAGCGATTGGTATAGATATCGTTCCTTAATTTTATTTCGGCCTTGAGCGTTTCCAGGAAAACATTATATTGTTTCCCTATGAACCAGGTTTCCGTTTCAAGGGGAAAGATATTCCTAGTAGTAATATACTACTTGGCATCTCACGACTTACCAAGTATGTACATGTTTATTTTGCTTCTCGTGAGATGAAACTTAATCTAGCAGTATATTAAAGACAGGCTGGGCTGCTTTAGTATTCCTTTGAAATACAAGTACTCCATCTCAGAACCGATGAGGAAATCAGAATTATCAAAGTGAAATAATTTTAATTCTAAAGTCTCTGTGATACATAATGAGTTAATGTTAATTTCTTAGAACCTAATAATTCGGCCTCGACTTTGTGCTAGGTTTCTATTATAAAGAATAAGGAACCAAAGACCCTTATACTTTACCACAATATTTTATTCCACGATCATGGTTTCGACCCTTTAGGTCATTATCAAGTAACAAAATATCTCCTGTAAAGTATACATGTTAAAAGGGAGATGACCTAAACGGTCGAAACCATGGTCGTGGGACACAACACTGTGGTAAAGGTATAAGTTTTCTTTTTTCGTTATTCTTGTTAATTTCTTAATTTATGCTATGTAAATGATTGTTCATCGACAAAATGAATGGATGGATTGTCTTAAATGTAACAAAATATTTCCCTGCGACTTTTTCTTTTGGAATCTGGAAAAATTCCGCTTCAAAGGCGCAGTGAAGCTAAGTCGGTGCCTTTCTTCATCTTAGCGGAGCCGTTCTTATTATCCCTTAAAATCCTCTCTCTCAGAGCGGAATTTCATTTTAGAGATTTGCGTCAACGGCCGATGTTCCAGCTGAAGAAAATTGCTTGGAATGTTTTCCCTCCTTAATGGGAGCGTGAATCATTTTATTTTTGCCGATTCATACAAGAGGCGACGATTTTTTTTGTGAAAGGTGCAAGAAAATTCGCGTTTGGAGGAATTTCATTCGTCGGAATTAAGAAATGCACAGAGGATGGATTGTTTTTAATTAGTCGCTGCGAGGTGAGAAAGGATTGTTCTCCCATTTTAACCCACAATGGTAATTAAAGGATATGAGGATGGTTCTTTTGAAGAGAGCCATTTTTATCCTCTTTCTAAACCCTCTCGTCACAATGGGATTTCTTTGCTTCATTAGCTTCTCAACCCTTCCACTTTTCGATTTGGTCGGGCTGAATTTTCATTTGAAGGTCACACTCTAGTGCTGAATTCCCAAAATAATGACTGAGATCCATCGTTTCTTTACCCGTATTGTATGACTAATTTTCCGCCGGCCTATTATCCATAACTTTTATTTTTATCACGTTATGTGGACTGCTTCATTATTTAATTTTAGATATAAAATACGTTTTAATTATATTTTTGCTAAACATTTCCTGTAACTTTTGAATAGTTCAGGAGTCTTTTGCATGTTTTAATGGACTTTGAAGGGCAGCTGATTAAGGGAATATAAGGAGTATATACCCTAATCTTGTTCTAATTAGCTTAGGTCCTCCTTTAATTTCGGGCTTAAAAACTAGGATTTTTGTCTTCTTGACGAATAACATGCTATTATAGTTCTACTCTGTTGAAGTATTAAGTTTATGTTTAAGCATTAATTTGCTACTGAAGAATTTAATCGGCATGGTTTTCATTATCATCAAGTATTACCTTATGAAACATGGTTGTAATTATCCTTGTAAGAGATAAATGGCGAAGCAGTGATTTACAGAAAAATGTTCTTTGAAATTTGGCAAGTATGGATTTTAACACTTTTCGGATTTAGCAACGCATCTTAGGTAATTACATTTACTAAAATATAAAATCCGAAAGTCATTCTTTTATTATAAATGATATTCAAGTAACATCTTGACTGAAAGGTCTCCATCCAACCCAGGGCTGGGAAACCATTTTCATAGGAATACGTAATTGGTTCAGTTGGATGTCTTAGTCCGTATAATTGGAAGGGGTAGCGGATAATTGGTTTATCGCTTCTCCACAGAACGCTAATTCACGAACCCTCCGGTAGTTCTGTGATTCTTATGTAAGAAAGGAGCTGCTTTTGAACTGAGGAACTTTAGTTGTATGTTTGTAACCCTTTTATGAGATAAGTTATACTTTTGGTAAGGGAAGGTGATTATGATAGTCGATAATGAAGTGAGCTCTCGGTGGTTAACAAGTCTTCCCACGCTCTTTCTTCCATTGACTCATTCTCTTCAAGACTTTTTCCAACATTCGGGACCACTGGAAGCAGAAGTATTGGTTGTTGGCTCGAAAAGTTTGTGGCTGTTTTTGGGTATTTTTGGTCCGCCTATCCTTGGCTCCTTCGATTGCTTTATCTCACGTATTAGATTACGACTTTATTTGGTCTGCAGTTTTCCAAACATCTTCGTGCTATCCGCTGCATAGCAATCATACCCACCCCCTGTTTATATTCGGTTGTTTATCCGAACTAATTTATGAATGGAACCCTTTTCGATTCGGCCGTGAAAGCCGTGAGTGTATAGCGTGGTGTGAGGGTGAACGTTGTCTGCCGATCGTGGAGATATTTTCGGGAGCTCTTTCCTTTGATGTGTACCAAAAGAACGGTAATGAAGGACTTTTTATCTGTTAAATAACGAAATAAGTCACGCGGAAGTAGGATCTTTAAAGTAGGATATTGACCTTCCAGGCGTGCTCTCGTAAATTACTTTCCTGTAAACATACGTTTCCGTTGCCTTTTAGGGCCGTGAATAATATGTTACGATCTAATTACGCTAGAATTAAATGTTGAGGAATTGGTTACACGTGTTTGGACGTAGAGACCAATCGTAGAGGGAAAGATTAATTTTCATTTTCGCTTCTCTCTACGTTCGGTCGAGCATTAGCGGTATTCATGTTTAATTTACGGAGGAATTGCCTGTAATTCCCATGATGTATTTTAGAACATGGTGAATTAACGATACAGTAATTTACCATGCCTCAGTTAAGTAGTTCAAAGGCGATCATAATTTCAAAACTCTCATAAAAGGGCATTAAACATTGTGGTTTTGTTAATTACTGTTTCATTATCAAATAACTATTTCAGTTCCCTACATGGGATGAGGTTCGACCAAATATCACGGGAATGACTATTGGATTATTGGAATGACTATTGATGAATTTTATATTAATTTTGATTGAATATTGACCGAAAGTTAGTTAAGGAACTCGCATGTAAATTTTTTAGACATTGTTTAATAATTAGTTCCCACGGAATGGATTACAGGTTATAATATCAATGAATATTCGCTTACGCCTGACAGAGAAGTGATTCCCTGTAAAACTATTCTTAGTTGTAAAATTCATTTGGAGATTGTATTATTAATGTCGGTTGAATTTAAATCTCTTTTCCCTTCAGCGAAATTTCTGTTTTAGTCTCTTTTTAGTCATCTTTTAAACCTGCTCTGTGTTCGCACATCTCACGAACTAGATTCGGTTGGGTGTTATCGAGCGTCAAGCATTCTTTTTCTAAGATTTAATCAACGTTATTAATCTTGTCTTGCGACACTTGGAGGAATTCCATGTTATCGACGTAGAAATAAATGGTAATCACTTGCACTGTTCCGCAAAATATATTTCTTCAGCGAACAGGCACTGGAATTTCCAGTGCCTGAAGACGTACTAAATGCTCAAAAGCATTGGTCTCTAAATAAATATATTTTGTGGAGCAATACAAGTGATTACCGTTTATTTCTACATCGTACATTTGTAATAATCGCATTTATATACGGAACGTGAATATCAGTTTCGTGGTCGTCTTCCATCCGCGAAATGAGCGCACTGATTTTGTTCCAAGATTAACGCAGGATTTTCGTGCTGTATGAGATCAAAAGGTATTGAGCAACCGCTGTTGCTTGCTCCTAATTCGAGGCCAGCGCTCCATTTGGTGGTTTCACCTCAAACCGCCTGTGAAAATGGGGTATAAAACGTTCGCATGAACGCGTGTTCGAGTACGTGCCGGTTCTTACGCACACGTGCGAATGGCGATTTTCCTGGTTTTACTCCAACGTCGAGGGCCCTCGCCCGAAAGAAAAGGAAGCAAATGGAATCCGGAATCTACGTCCCCGTGTCTGCGGTCACCCTTCTTCCCTCCCCCTTTTCCTGTCCTAAACGTTCGCCCCTTCTTCCAGAGCGGAGTCCCATATCCCACTTCCATCCTTGTGCCCTGTCTTCCCTCTCGGCCACCTAATTCTCAAGACTTGTCTTCCTCTCGGCCAGGGGGGAAAAGGAAGTGGAAATAGTTCTCTTCGAGTTGGTCCTCGATGTGGGCACGGATCTGGGGATGAAGAAAGAAGATAGGCCCAGTCCCCCTCTTCCCATTTCAGGCACTTAATGTGGTTCGGAAGAGATAAATGCCGTATGTTTTCGTGGTGCTTGCTATGGTCAGGACGTAGTATTTCGTCATTTCTTAACCTACTATTGAAACATCCTCTTCCAGCAGTTTATTTGTAGGGTGTAGTATTGACGACATTTGAGATACATTCCTGATATTTTATTATGGAGCAACTGATTTCATTACGGTATGCACATTTGAGTTTACCGTATTTGAAGTGTATATATTTGCTCGAAATTGTTTGGGTCCTGCAGTTGGGAATCTCTAACTAAAAAGTTTGCAATATTTCAGGGAAACGTAATAATTCCGGATAGGCAAGTGGGTAGTGCGTATACCTTTTGTAGAATCAGCCCCGGGATCGATTCCCGGTGGGGGCCAACATGCGCAGTGACCGGAGGTGTCGAAGCAGTTTTAAAAATGCTAATACCACTGTAATTATATAATTACACATTCAATTCCCATCCACACGAGAGTTATTTCATCTGAAATCTTTTTGATTTCTCGGAGTAGAAGCAAAAACAAGTGACAACTCTTGTTGAAATTTGGAACTACGACTATGTTTGCAAGGCGGGCCCACAGTGTTTCTGCTTCTCGTTTTATGTTGCTCTTTATAGTTGCAATTGTGGAAAACCTAGAAATTCAGATAATTTGCGTCTCTACGATTTCATCACAATAAACTGTCGTACAATTTAAGTTTGAGTAAGGTGGAAAAATGAAAGAAACATGATGTAATTGGAGATTACCTGTTGCTGACATCTTGCTATTCCTGGCTCTTACCCTAATTGTCTCGTTCTAAACAAATGCCTCGGCTTACCAACTCAAGTGGCTTAATTCGGAAAGTTTGCCGCAGTCAAGGACTTCAGTTGCCCTCTTAAAAGATTCGGGCTCGCATGGCGCACTTCATATTTTTCTCGAGTTCATCGTTTCGTTTCGGAGCAGTTGATCATCAGCGCGTTGCATCGAATCTGCGGCCGTTTTATTTTCGTCCTTCTCGGAAAGAAAGGCCCTACGGTCGCTGATGATGTAAGAATGCCGCATTGACCGGGCTATTTATAGATTTTCGTGACGTCAACATTTTTCTCCTCTTTCCGGAAAGACTTTCGTTCTTTGTACGAAATCAGAGTTACGTGCCGGATTCGACATTTCCGCTTCAACTCGGCACTCGGAGAAAATATTTCCGCCGGTGCTTCGATGAAAGCAAGAATCGGACTTTTCGTAAGAGCCGTCGAGCATTTTGATCTCGAAGTTTACATCTCCTTTAGGTTGTTCTGTTTTCCGCCTCAGCCTTTGCCCATGTAAGGCTAGGGCTATTGAAAGGGCAATTCAACGGTTTAGAGAAGTTATTCCTGCTACGGTGTACGATTCCTTTTATTGAGTGGCCAAGGCCTGTGTTGGCGAACATCGGTACGAGATTGTAAACTTGTTCGGAGTAGCGTCATTATTACCTGTAGATGTGAAAATGAACGGTGGAAGGTCCTCTTAGCGTAAATAGTTGTAATGAGTGTTAGTATATATTGGTCTGCTGCGTTATACGCACACCTATATGTATCTTAGAGAGGGTTTAGACGATAACATTGCTTAGATTATTCTGAATGATAACCAGCACCGTCCCAAGACGTGGTGTGTGGTAAAGACTGGTTACCGGCTCGCATCAGCAAAATATTTTCACGGAATAATAGTGATTATGGCTGTGAGTTATATAACCATCGCGTAGTCTAACGGTATTGTTTTATATATGTTTACTCTAAATTAGTGTTCAAGTATTTACCTCGTGGACGCGCATTTTCAAAAGTGATGTGTTAATATCTAGGGTGCCAAATCAGTCGATACCCCAACTCCCAAAGTAGCTTTGGCGGACACTGTTCAATGCTCAATAATCGTCTTGATACTTTTTATAAACATTACCACTCATTCCACGACAATTTGACTTTATGGCACTAAAATATTCACAGCGTAAACTAATTATCGAAAAATTCATAACGATTTGGAATTTAATCATATGGCTCGAATTAAATCCCCTTGCAGATAGAAAAGGCGTAGAAATTGTTATTGTGAATGTCAGACGTAAAACTATACGTTCTCGAGCACTTCATCATGCCTATGATTATCACAAGAGTGAATTCTTCTTCCGTAATGCTCTGATGCATGTGAAAAAAATGCTGAAAGCTTTTATTTTATGTAATGATATTTAAATCAGGATATCAAAATATGGCAGAGGTTGCGAATCTTTTTCTTTTATTTATCGCTCAAGGTCAGCTTTTTTATGTATAACTTATTTTCAAAGAATCGGCGTCAAATATTTTTTTAATTGCCTCTTATTTTGATATACTTACTCGTAAACCCTTTTGTTCATGCTAATACTGCTTTTTAATTAGAAAATCAACATAATTTATTTTGTTTTATTGCCAGGCTGTACTTTGTTGTTTCATATAAATTCTGGTAAGGAAGTGATTAGAATAAATCGCAATTTGCTGGTAGCAAAATGGCGGATTTATCATCTTTAACATATTTATCATATTTTATGTTGGAAAGGTGAAGTGGTAAAGGTCAGTTTCTGTTTATACTTTTTTATAGTGACATTCTTTCGCTTATAGAAAAGTGATTATTCTCTTAGTTTGCACGATAATAATAGGGAAAACATGGCGAGGCCTAAATACGTTTTTTCTTATTTCTTTCATCTTTTATCTGCATACATCCGTCCCGTATATCGAAAGTCCCGGTGGATTTTTAAAAAATATCTTTTTCTTGGAGCAAGAACGGAGCTGTTCTCCGTAGCTTGCTTAGCTTTGGAATTCTCGGCAGGAGGTGTAGCAGCCCATTTCCAATATTAACTCCCTCTTATTTTCATTTCTACGCTCATCACCGAAACATCTTGGCTACTGTATCCAGATTATTAATTGCATAATACTTTCTAATAATTACGTGAAAATTGATCTTTGTGTTTAATGAATGTATTTGTTTTGGAAGCTTATTGAATTTTTTTTGCTGTCTATTTAAATGTTTTGATCGATTACTTCAAGAGTGATACTTTTATTTAGTAGTATCTCCTAACGAGTCATTCGGCACCGGATTTTTCCACTCTATTTCGGAATATCTATTTTGGTGGAAATTCGCATGCATAGGAGTGTCTAAAAAATTACAAATTACCAATATAAAATGGATTTGCCCAATTTCGCTTTTATGAAAGTGTGTAGTACTTTATGGGAAGTGTTTTTGAAATTCTGAATCGTTGTTTTATAGTTAATTAAATTCTGTGAAAACTTTAATCGGCTCGCGCTTTACGGAAGGAATGCCAAACGCTTAATTTTATTAGTGGATGTGCCATGGAATTGATGTGTGCGTGATGATTAGTTGTATTAGCAGAGTGCTACGAATTCGCCGTAACCAGTTTTCTGCAAGTGTGGTGAATTATCTTTCATCTACAGCTGTTAAGCCTTTTTCTTCTCCTATCATTCTTGTCAGCTTATTGCGAAACAGGTTGAATTTAGTGAGGGTAGCCGTTAATTTGTCGTCAGCAAAAGACAATAGTCTCTCTTCTTCCTTCCTTCCCCCATCGTTTTCTTCTCTTCTTCTATTTTAACTCCTCTCTCCCTTTTCCAACTCTTTTCCCCCTCTTCTCGCGTGCCTTTTCCTTTCTTTTCCCCGGCGAGACCGCCCTCTCGACCTCCACAAACGCGTGACCATAAGGCCTTCTGAAAAGTTGCATAGTAACATTACGCCCGCCCTCTCTCCCTTTTTAGAAGACCTTTTGTTTTTTAAATAACACGGAGGGTTTTGAAATGCTTCGCGTGTTTTCTCCCTCACTTTTGATTCGGACGAATTGCGTCGTGAATTTGCAGCGCTTCTCTCAGCCGTTTTGTTCCCTTAGCATTTGGGAGGAGGGAAAGTGTCACGGACTCGAAATTATTTGTTGATGACCACTTTCTTTAGGACTTCCCTATACATTCTCCGTTATTGAATATAATGCCAATCTTGCTCTATTAAGTATGGAGGAAAACGGTAGCTTGACGAAGAGGAAAACTAGTGTTAGTTCTCCAGCTTATGATTCGCGCTTAGCATGCTTTTTGTGTTGAACTCTCCTAGATAATTTTCTTTGGTTATGATACTTATTGGTCTCTGAAGTTAAACGAGAATTTCTTTCCTACTGCGACCTCACTTCCCTTTCCTTTTTTATCGTATGCTTGGTATTTGGATGTGGTTTATTATCGGACGGATGACTCAGCGGAAGATATCGGGAAATTTTTGAAAACCCAATTATTTGTTAGAGGGCGATTTGTATGTGACATGTTGCAAAATGTATACATATTTTCTTGAGCGTAGTCGACTGTTACAGAACTTCATAACCTCTCCCCAGAGCCATTCTGCTTGATTTTACGAGATAACTATCATTCATCAAGGTTTTGCATTTAAAGTCGAAACCATTCCATTCTATTGCTATTTTCACCTTCGTTTGTTTAACCAAAAATTGCCTCTGAAGGTTGGGGAGAATCGGTATATTTTATCAAATCGCTAAGTAAATTTTTAATGTGAAAAAAAAAGGTTTTCTATTTTCTCCTGCAGTAGGCATTGGCGGTTCCGATAAAAAAAACTTGTTTTGGAAAACATGCTGTTTTATTTTAGGCCATGATGTCGAGCACAACATAATCTTACACCGTTGGATTTTTCCCGATCGAGAGTTGCTTGGATTGAATTAAGGCACTAACATTGTAGTACATGTAGTAAATACAGGCGAGTTGCCCTAAACCGTCCCTAGACAATTTTCTTGATCCGCCCCTTTCGACAGGTGTACGTTTTCCATTTTTAAAGGCACAAATCCTTCAACTAGTTCTTTTGAAATTAATTCTGCTATATTTAATCGATACCCGAACATTTCTTCCCAAGAAACTCAGCTGAATTATTTTTACTTTGCTTTACTTTTCTTCGCCAGCAACTTTGGAAATCAAAAGTTCATATTTAGAGAAGTGATGATTTCTAAATAAAGGGCATTTGGGATGGCCTTCTATGACCACGACTTTCTATCATTGAAATTACGAGAAACCTGCACCCTCGGCGTCTCTTTATTTTCTGTCGCCACCTGGTTGGCCACCGCAGTCTGTTATATTAGCTTTCAAACCTCTCTAAGTCTCTTCAGCGCGCGTTTCAAAAAATTCTCCGCCTCGCCCATAATCGTTCGTTTGAATTTCACGCTTCGGTTCCCAAAGGGGATTTGGGATGTTTGAGCGCCTTCGTGTAATCCTTTTTCACGCCCCTCCGAAATCACAACCCTTCTTTTTCATCTCCGTATTTCCATTGCCGTTGGCATTGTCACGGGATCCCATCTTGAGATGTGCAGCTTTAAGAGAATGGGAGAAGGTAATAGCAAGCGTGAGGTCGTCTGTCGATCTGGAATCAGGTGGGATATTTCATTCTAGCAGCTGCTTGTTCATGTCCCGAACACAATGCACAACATGGAGGGTTCTTGATGAACCCTTTGACACACCAACCCGTTTTTTCAGACCTGCGGCGTCCCACAGTGTTTGGGGCGTGGCCTAGTTTATATGACGGAAGAAAGGATGCATCGAATGGGTTGTGGGAATAGTGAAGCATGGCTTATGAAGGTGTCGATTTGGGAAAGGTGGTGGAATCCTCTTCGGTGATGCGGTTTATGGCATCGTGTGTGGGCCGAGGTGTTACTGGATGAGGTGTGGTTGTTTATCGGGCGACGTAACGAAGTCAGTGGTTGCATGTAGGATATGTAGCGATAGTGAAATTAAAGGCCGAGTCGGATATGGCGATCTTTCGAACCGTTGAGGACGTGGAGGTTCGATTAGGACTCTAGTGGGACGCAATGTGGGGGTCTCGTTACGGTCTGGGAGGTGTAATATATTTGGCGTAAAAGTTGGGCTTGCTGAGCGCACTTGATGTGTGGTGTTGCAGGGGTGCTTCACGTTATCAGGGGATGCATCGCTGCTCGGGAGATGTGGGATGAAAGGGTAGATAACTAGGTGGTGATGACGGATTCATCTCTTGGGTCGTCGTAGTCGTGACGTTTTTACGATGCGCCGCTTTTAGTTCTCTCCAAAGAGGAATTGGAATGGGTTAGGGAATGTTTATAGCTGAAGATTCGTAGTTTATAGCTGAAGATTCAAATTTTGATGATTTCTTATTAGGACGAAAAATACATTAATTGCGGAAAAGCTAAAAGAATATGGGAAAATATCTCTGTTCTTCGGTGATTGTAAATTCTTCAACGTCTGCTTCATTGTTATCCCTTTGGCGCTGGGAGGCTAGTAGATAAGGGTTTAAAGGGCGATTCCACGTCGTCAAGGAGCCCAAGTTAGTGGCTGGATGCGAAGTAATCGGGGGAAGAGTTGTTGAAAGAGAGCTCTTTTGAGTGAGGGGCAAAAAGCGATAAATATTCATGCACGGGGAAGTCGGAAGTGTATGTGGGAGAGGTAATTATGTGTGCTCATTGCCCGGGGAGAAGTTTTTCCTTCAAAGGAACGCTTCAGGAAGTGAGTGATTATTAACAGGAAGTAAATTGGCTGTGCGTTCGCATTTCATTGTATCGCGGCTTCTACCTTTTTATTAGTATCGTCTCGCTCGGAAGGTACAGGCATTCGTGGCGTATGGAATGATGCCCTCGGAAAGAACTTGATTTTGATGTATTTATTCCGCTCTTTGATGAAACTTTGATTGGAAGCCAACTTTCCAACAGCTAAACACTGTTGTGACATTTAATCTCTTTTAGATTATCTTTGCAGAGTGAACGGTTATATATCGCAGTATTGAAAAGCAAATCTTATCTCATGTGAGCTTTGCTTTCTACTTTTATCGAATCAGTTTATTTCTTGTATTCGTCCTTAAATCAAGAAGAGTTGAAATGGTTTTCCAGTTCTGACGTTGTGTGCTCTTCTTGATTTATTTTTCTAAGGCACATGATTCCGAAGCTTGAAAATTCAAATAGTGAATTAAGTCTCCTGTTTCCTCTAGCGGCTTCCGAATTTTTCGATAAATTGCAGGAATTTAATTCGTCAGTCATAATGACAATCATAATTCGTTGCGGCAAGACGGGCACGATTTTTTCATCCGAGGAAGTACGTAAAATCATGAGTGATTTCTATTTCTGAACAAATTTAACATCACATTGTATACCATCGTATAACATTCTGCTATTCTTGTCTTCATAATAACATACAATGATGTGATTTAATTATTTGTACAAAGTTTTATTAAGCACGATCAGGTTTCGAAGTATTCACGTCACAGTCACGTTGCTCAGAAACTAGAATAGTAGCATAAATACCCATAGAAAAAAGCAAAGGGGGGGATGTAAAGGGGGCGAAGGGGAGGATGTAAAGGGGGCGAAGGGGAGGATGTAAAGGGGGCGAAGGGGAGGATGTAAAGGGGGCGAAGGGGAGGAAGGCCGCAAGGATGTAGGGAAGGGCGAGGAACGTTGAACAAAACGTTACGGAATATTACAAATCACATCGCTGTATGTTATTTTGAAAATAATTTTGATTCCACCACATATCGCTAAGTAAGATTAACTTTTGATTCTTGTCGTGGACCGTCAGCTGTTTAACTAATTTTAAGTGCACTCTTCAAATTATCGGCTGAGAAATATCAATTTTAATTATCAAGCCTAAAATATTTATTGTTGCTAACTCTACATAAAATATAGGGGAGGGAGTCGACTACGAGGTAAAATAATTTGAATTTCAGTTGGAGAATGAATCCTTAGCGCGTGTTCGATTAGGTTTATAGGTCGATATGCCGTCGATTTCAATAACTTTTTTAACCCTATACCACTCATCACTGGTGGCTCATGGGTAATTTGCTCAAGTGCAATGTATAAATCTTAAAGCGAGAGCTCTGGAGATTCTACTTTTCCTCGCTCCTACTCTTGCGAAAAATGTCCTGCTGAGGACTTTCATAGAGGACATAGTGTGCGTGTAATTTCCCATACCAGCACCACTTTCACTCGATCAACCTCAACTACAGCTGAATGTCCAGCAGATCATCCTTTCGCGTTAATCCTCGCCCAATGATTATACTGGTTCCGCTTGTTAGGGTGTCCACGTTCCACCTCCCTTTCCCCTCTACCTTCTGTAACAGACATTTGTTTACGCCGGGCTCATCTCGCGTTGAGGTGGCTGGCGGGGCTGCGGCCTCCGTGATGTCGCCGCGCGGGGGCGGAGAGATTTCGACGGGTGGGGGGGCGTCGAAGAGAGGTGAAGGGTCGTTGCAGAGTGAGATCGATATTCGTGCGTGTGCTCGGTAGGTTGGTGTTTTTGCGCGCCGAAAAGGTGAAGTGGTGTGGGAGGGAACGAAAGGGAGAGTTCCCTGAAGTGATACGGTAAAACGGCCGCTATCGGAGTTACCGTTTAAGCGGAGCGGAAATTCACGTGTTATCCGCCTCCCGTTGTGATTTTGACGTGCCCATTTATCTTACATTGTCATTCTGCCCTCGAGTGATCAACATTTTCTTTCATATAATAGGTGCAGTTTCGTTATGCTTATCGACGTTTATTATTGAGGAGAAAGAAACTGTGAAGGAGTCTAAATCCCGTATTTTTCACTGTTTCTTAAACTCCTTATACTTTTTTTTTGTTTATAGAAGTGCTCGTCAGAGATGCATTCCGTAGGTTGTGGAAACGGCCCCATATATACTTCTGATACTAATTAAATATAATGTCAGTATCATTTCATTATGCTTATCGTTCTTCATGCAATCAGGTACCTTTTACCCCAAGGGACTACATGAAGAGCTTTTAATCCGTTTTATGTTTTTTACTCAAAACTATTCCGATCAAAAAGCCAATCAGAAATATTTTTGAAAAATATCTGGAAATGGTATACTACCTGACGCTCTGGAAACTTTAGTGTCTTCGTTGTAATACCAATAACATCGTGACGGAATGAGACGATATGGGTCTTGACTGTTGTTTCACTATTTGAATAAGAACTGAAAACATTTATTGATGATAAAAATTAGAAAGCTAGTCCATGTTATATTAGTTGTTGCAATTTTAGTATAAATTGAGTGCCTTTTGTCCTCGATTCATTTATCATTTCAATTTGCTCGATATTTAACGCAAGATGACTCAGTCAGGTACTAAAATCATTTATTGACTTATTTAATATTGTTTTTAATTGTCGTAGATGCATCTTCTCCTTGTAAAACACCCCTTCCTTGCCCAAGTAGTTAATGCTTTATCATTCGGAGCGGATTCTCACGCATATGTGTTCCTTGCAAATCCTTCACGGATGGTAATAACGCTGGGTTCGGTTATTAGAAGAGGAAGTTCCTTTCTTCCGATCCCTTTCAGCTCTTGATTTCATAATTTGCCCTCCAAATTCGTCCTGTCACAGCGGATCGGCCCTAAGTATGTGCATGCAAGGGACAGGTCCCTCCACTCTCATTTCGCCCTCCTTCTTCCCATGGCCTTACTCTGTGATGGACTGATCGAAATGTCTCTTCTTCCCCCTATCGCCCCTTTGTTTCGTGACGCACTCCGCTCTTCTCTCTTTTCCTCCCTCCCTCTCAATTTCCTTTCTCTTTCGCTCCATCCATTCGGCGATCGATGGATGGTGGATGCTTTTGTTGTGCCCCATTGCGAGCGAAGGGTTCATTGGAAGTCCGCTTATTTGCTCGTGGGATGGAGAAGAAATCGTGATTTTCAGCCACCCCCTATTTTTCATCGAAAATGATTTATTTTAATCGGTAATTAATCGGAGTTCTCTATAGTTAAAAGCGAAGTTTTTTTACCTGTTGATTCTTCTTTGGATTTATTCAAACGTGGCGCGCTTTCAAGTGGCTCTTTTCACGCAATGGCGTCGGTTTGTTTTGTAAGTGCGTTCAAATCGCTCTCCCCATTCCATTCTCCCTTTGGTGGTTTTCAACGTTCACGCTGCGAGCGTTTTCGCGAAATGATTCCATTCGCCTCTGCATCTCTCGTGGCCGTTTGTGGGAATCGCGTGTTTTTCATTCGCGTCTGATTCGTCATTTTCGATGCGATGGTTAGCGGTAGAGCATTTACTCCCTTTGTGTTTGAGTCCTTCGATGCATAAAACTCTTTTATTGTTTAGCTATCCTCGAAAAGTTTTCGGAAAAGGGTGGCCTTTGATCCGAAGCTAAATGGATATGAGCGCCGCATAAATCTGCATACATATGCGTTTTAGACTCTCCCATCCACTTGTCATTTGCTTATAGATTCGTTTCTACTCTTTCTCTTCGCATTTTTGGCGTTAGGCTCTCGGTTCTATGGTGGATATGAACCCTTTGAAGGTCGTTGTTTAGATAAAGGAGCGTTAACCTCGCTCAATGTTTATTTCTGTCGTAAATTTTTAACGATAGACATATCTCGGTCTCTTAATTCGGAAGAAAAAAATTGTCGAGTTTTGTTGGCATACACGAACTTCGTAATATCGGTGTAATTTGTGTGTGCATTTTCCCCCTTTTCGTGTTCTCAATGGAAGGGACTCGCCATCTCGTGACTGGGATCATTACACAATTTTATTGCGTCGACTTTATTAAAATTCTTTAAAAAATAGCTCAATTTTTCATCAGTTGTCTCAAGCTGTGGCCCTGTGGCTGTACCTTCGCTGTTTTCTATCTCTGTCAGTCGGAAGCAGTGTAGACGGAGAGGAAAACACTGAGATGAGTTATAAAATAAAAAGAATTTCGAAGAAAATAGCATCAGAATTAAAAGGAAACTCGTCACAGGTCACAAAATCCGGAATAAAGTGATATCAACGTAAAGAAAGTTCAACCACAAAATGTCAAAATATATAAAAAAAACGTTCAAGCCTCTGTAGAGATAACAGAAACTAATATATGCCGGTAAATTATATATGCAAATTGTTTTAAACAATAATGTTATTTCTAATTTAAATCAGATTTATTCTATTTACCATCGTAGTTTTCGTGTTATTGATCACCCTCTTATGTGGACATGAAAATTTTAGATCAAAGAAGACGATATTTTCTACACTGCGTACTGTCTGCAACCAAAAGCAGTTTTAAAACGAATAATTCTTTTCTTCCTAAGTCACACTCGAGCCCAAGCCCGGCCCGAGCCCAATAGACAGCCACCTTTACCCGGCCAGTGCAGACATCTACACTGAGCCCTGGATTGTAATTGAGAAGCTCTTCTTTATATCAACCTGTTCATCTTTGATTTTCCGGCGAAATCCCAGTTTATCTGCGGCAAAAACGAGGAATTCGCGGTTCTACGGTTGCCTCGAGATGTAAATTGCGATTGCAATACGCACTCGGTTTCGGTTAAAGCAAAGCGGCATAAAATGGAGCAGAACAATCCTTGGTAAACGCGGCAGAGCAGAGGCTGTGGCCACAAAATAGCTGCGTTGAGCCGAGCGTGTAGTTGGACTGCGAAGCTGCCTTCCTCATCGGCATTTCCTCATGCCGATGAATATTTCGCGTGCGGCTGTACAGTCGCGGCGGTGGCCGTAGTCATCTGTTGGACTCGAGCCAGATGGGAAACTCGATAATTCATGAACTTGTCTGACCTCGCACATCAGTCTGCGGTGATGCACTATCGAAATTCTCATATATTGGAGAACTTTGATTAAGATCAGGATATCCTCCTAATCCTAATCCAAGTTTCTGCGTGTTTGATAGTCGAAGTTTCTAATCGGATTCTGTGCATTCAAGGAATGGCTGATAGGTGAACATGTTGAAAGATTTCCAAGTTTTGTTGGCATTACCGAGCACTGAAAAGACGTAAAGGGGGTCCTACACATTTTTTACCGGGTTTTATAAAGTGCCTTTTTTCAAGTGCGAAGGTCGTTCTTTTGTCCTCATTTCTATTTATTTAAGTAGTAAAAGGATGTATGGCTGTAGATGTGCTGGTTTATTCGTATAAGATTGTTCGTGGTTGTCCAAGAAACATCATGCATGATTTTACTGTGTAGGTTGGTATTTATTATTACCATTTTTATTATTATTACTAAAAATTCCACACTACAATTAAGTCCTAGACCTGGTGGCAGTGGGTTTGGTTATGTGCAAGTACTTAGCTCGTTCGTTCCTCAATCTTTAACATCGTTATTCATTCAGTAATATTTTAAACCTATTCTTTTCCAAGATGAATTTAAGAAGTTGAATTTTACACTTAATGTAAATCTATACGATTTTTGCTCTTTAAAGTTTTAGTTCAGTATCTTCTTGATTGTAATACTCAATCAATGATTGCATTTCTGATAATGCTGATTTGAGTACGCAGAAGTTTCAGATGCTTCTCTGAACTGGAGGTTAATATCTGGGCAAATTACTTGATAAATAGCTTTGTCGAAGAGTAAAGGTAAGTATTGAGAATTCTTGGGAAAATTAAGTGCGACGTAGACCTTTAGTCTATGCAGTCTCCCGAGAGATGGGTTTTCGAACTTCTTTGGCTTCGATCCAAATATTTTATTCCTCATTCATTCCCAGAACTTATTAAGAACTACATTACGTTCAGTTGATTGAAACTATAGTCGGTAGTACCTACTTCCATTGAAAGATTTAAGGTATATTCAGGACCTGATTGCCATATGAGACTTTCAGCAAATTACAGGTGGCGTTTTCTTTGGTTGTCAAAATGTATCGTACCTTTACTCAGACGACGGATCAATCATCATTGAATTGGCTGTTTCCCTTTCGTCTTCAACGACAATAATTTAAATTAGGTTGAAGTAGGCATCAGTATTAGGAACTCCTGTTTAAGTTGTTACAAACCACGCAAAATGACAGGGTGTTGAATAAAAACAGCGCAATATTACAAAGAAATATTTTACAGTTACATTCTTTCCTTGTTGATAAATAATCTTCGCATAATCGGTCGCCACAGTCTCTTTCCACGACCCGTAATCCGCGTCTCTACTGCAAAATCCTCGATCCCTCATTTTCCCCACGCACTTTGACCGTTGAACGCAGATCGCTTTCATCCATCCGCACTTGGGGTCCTCTTGTTTAATGAATGCTGGTATTGGTTCCACGTTGCGCTTCATCACTCTCATCCCACCTGTTTCACCGCCTCTGCTGGTGGGCGCTCCAACGCCTCCACTCGATGTTATGGATTGCTTTCTTCTTGCATTACTTACCATGAAAGAGCCTTGGCTCTCATTTCGAAATGGTTTGGCATACTGTCATGGAAACATTTAATTTTCAACGCTCTGTTCGCTACAAAACTTTCTAACTTCTTTTTTAAATATAAGTTATTTTAAATTCGTTGTATCGAGCGTTCACTTTATTCTTTGAACTCATAATAATCTTTTTTGTGATTTAAAAGTGATATATAATGAAGGGGATATTTGAAAATAGCAATTAGATTCACTATGTATAGTAACGATTTATTTTTTTCTATTTATATGATTATACTTTTATTTTGTATTAAATATTATAGAGAAAGGCAGGTATCTTCATGCCATTTCAATTATTCTTTTTTTTTATACTAGAAATTAATGAGTTTGATGAAATGTGTACGTTCAATTGCTTTTTATGGAAATTCGCTTCCAAACTATCCTCACATTCAGCTATTCCATGCTTGAGTGTTTCATCGAAACTTTTAGTGAATGCATTGGCATCCTCCGTGTCATTGTGTTTTCCTTCTCATTTCATTTACTGCTACGGATTCACGCCAGCAACAATGACTCATTTGCTAGTTTTTCTGTTGAATCTATGTGACTGTAAGAAACTGTAGACTTTTATGTTGTGTATGTGTATGTTTCTATGTTTCTGTTGTGAGATAATTCGTAGTGATAGTTTTGACGGATTGTCTTTCTCAGCGACACATTTTTTCCCTTTTCATAGGATGAAATTTTATCAACAACGGGGATGTTGCCTCCGAGTCCTCGGAGCGATCCTTTTTTCCGATCGATGTTACAGTTATTTTTTTTAACATCCTTTAGCTCTGCGCCCTAAAATTAAAAGGCCTTTCGGATTGTCCGTCAGGAAAGCTTAAGCATAAACGGAGCTGTCGCGAGGAAGCTGTGAGGTCTTTCTCATTCCATGTCATGGGAAGTAGATTGACTAATCCCACTGGAAATGGCTGTCGTAAAATCTCCTTAGTCTTCTCTTAAGAGTGAAGAGGCTCTTTCCCTGTTTTACACTGGAGAAAACTTCGCGGATTAATACTTTTCTCTCGTTCTTTGATCAGGTCTTCGTTAGTATTTTTTTTCGAATTGCTACAGCAGCTAAGGTCATTTTACACATTTAGACCCCCGTCCGGGAATCAAACCAGGGAACACTTTCACCAAAGTCGAACGCGCTAGCCACTAGGCTATGCGGGAGCCCATTCGATCTTCGTCATAATGTTTATTGTGTCGGGCCGTCCTCCATTTTAAAGGCAATCTTTTCTTTCAAAGTTTTATACCCGTTATAATCTTTCATTTTTTGAATTTCAATTAAGTGAATTGTCGACGTTTTTGTTATTCTATTCTATATTTGGCTAGGTCAGGCCCAGATAGTCTTAGCTAACACCTAACCGCAGAAGCAGTTTAAAATTAGGGATTTATAATTTAAAAATTTGACATACAGTATGAAAAATATGTGTATGAGGAAATGTCCTTCGGTAGATATGTCTGAAGAATAAAACCATGGCTCAGGGAAACACTAAAAAAATTCCCTAAAAATAATAGCTAATGTCCAACAATTTGAATTGATACTATTTATGTGGTTAATCAATATAATATGAAAACAGTAAATAAATCTGGGTAATGTCACTATATGTGGTCGATCAAATTATCTCGTAATTGGATGTTTCGTTTTAGGAAGGTAACCATACGTTATGTGCATTATACACGGAAAAGTGAGGTGTGTGGGTATTTTCAAGCAAAAAGATTTATGTACTGTCGTAAAAAATCATTAAAAATGCATCGAGCACCGTAAACTTTTTTTTTTCAAAAATTTTACCTCAAGATTATCATGATTACTGGAAACGAAAACGTTCCGTTACAGTTATATTTCTCCCAGGTATATAAATACAATTGATTGTTGAGTTATATAATGCAATTTTCAAAATTGTATTATGTGCTAGAAAGTAGTCGTCAGAATTGAATGGGAAACTTGAGCAGAAAAATAAGTCATTTCATCTGAATATTATGAAAAGTAAGTTTTCTGGATTTGAACTGAAATTCAGTTAATTTATAATTAACTGAATTTGAAAGTTCTCTCGTGTAATTTTTTTGTTTCCATTGTCTGTTCGTACATTTCCACCGTTAAAGAAAATAATACCAAATAATATAATTACTTTCCTCTCTTATAAACCATTATTTGTAATTCTTGTTCCCATTTGCCCTTTATTTTCGTTAACAGAATATGGTACCATGAGATATAGAAAAATAACTCGTAACATTCTTGTTTTCTTTAAGCCTTCGTCATCCTAGAAATAAGCAGCTATGTTTGAACAATTTAGGTGTTGCATAAAATTTTGCGTGCAAAGCTGATCCTTTCAATTTTGAATGTGTTGGAAAAAAACTCCCTGAGGGGTCGTGGGAAGAGGATTCTTTATGTTTTACGACACCGCTACGGCCAACTTTCGGTTTAGAAGGACGAAAAAGTTTCACATTCGAGATTACGCATGTTCTGAGGGAATAATCAAGCACGATATCCGGACCGCCTCGCTTGCTAATTTATGAAGCAGGAAAGAGGCTTTGTTTAATCCGAAATCATTAATTTACTAGCTGAAAGCCGAGGTTTGGATTTTCCCACTAACATTTTCTGTTTTTTTTTCGTTTGCGAATTTGCGAAACGTAAAAACGGTGTAGTCCACTGTTGAATTCAGGACCATTTTAGTATTTTAGCTACTTTTATTGTTGAGTATCACACGCGAGTACATATACTGAATCTATGTGTACTAAACGTAGTAACTTAATAACAAGCACTTCAAAACAAGATGAACTTACTAGTTAATAACCACATAAGCATAGAGGTCAGAAAGAAGTTCTTCGAAACGTTTATTTGTAGCATACTGTTATATGGATGTGAATCGCGGAGAATCAGGAAAACAGAAAGTAACAAGCTTGAGGCGATATAAATGCGGATTTTGAGTAAATTGAGGAAAACAAGTTGGTTGGAAAGAAAAAGTAATGAAGTATTACAGGAAGTAAAAGCAGCAGTTTTAAGAACGATAGGCCAAAGAAGAACTAAAACTATTGGGCATGTATTAAGAAATAATAATTTTCTTACACATGTATTTGAAGGAAAAGTTGTAAGGGAAGAAACCTAGAGAACGTTCCACAGCTACTTCCTTCGTGAGCATGAAGCGTGAGATGGACTTCGAATCTTATGCTTGCCTGAAGGGGGCAGCAATCAGAAGAAAGATGTGGCTGTTGCGACAAGGCATTGCCTTTAGTATTTGATGATGATGTGTACTAATATAATCGTAGTTTGATCTAAATAAAGTGTGCGTTCCCGTTATTTTCATCGAAGTGTATAAGTGTGTACTTCTCTTGTTTACACTGTATTGGTTACTGATTGATGTCGGCAAAATAGTTGTTTTTTCACCTCTACACTCCGTAACACACACTATAACAATTCTTTATCGTTGATGAATTCATTTGGGTCGCGAATTTCGAACGAGCTCCTTCACATAGATCGCTCTCTTTCAGTGGTAGTCGTTGATTCCCTCGGGTATTTACGAAGAAATCATTTTTTGCCCCCCATCCGTGCGAAGTCCTTTTTGGTCCTCTTCTAGGATTTGTTACCGAGGAATCGCATCCATCATCTCGGTTCTCGTCTCTCGTAGTTAATAAGCGTAGGGATTTGGGTCAAGGTGGACTCGCCATGCAATTAAAAAGGCGAGTCCTTTATCTCTCTCGTCGTCTGGCGTGCGCCCGCTTGCCACCCGTGATCTCCGGGTTGCTGCATCATCCCTTCCATGCATCACTTCTTTCAGGACGTAATTATTCCGGGCCCGATTCTCTCCTCTCGCGGCGATAAGTGCTGAATGCAAGATTGTCTTTTTAAACAGGGTCGAGCACTTAGCTGCCCAATGATGTTTCTTTCCATCGCTCATGTCGATATATTAGTCATAATGCACTCTCCTTGTGCTCTTCAGTTATCGCTTTGTTGAGTCTACTCCAAGTATGCGGAATCGTAATCTGATTATCCTCTATGGCCAATCAAAACTACGTCAGAAATCAGTAATAATAATCTTTTGGAAAGCCATAAATTCAGAAACTGCCTGCAACGACAAAAAATTGGCAACATTGAAGCTCAACTTTTACGTACTTATTTAATTTATGTAGAATTTAAGCTAGTATGATCTAATCGTAATGTACGTCCTGTACCTAATTAAAATGTACTTGTATTGTATTTAAGATGGATAGAGCATCTGTTTAAGATGCTAGTAATCTTACGAGCTATTTCCACTCGCATAATTTCCCGCGAGACTTTCCACCATCTGCTAAATGAAAATTGTTCCGATATGTGAGAGTTCTCTCCGGTTCTAGCGGAAGAAGCAAAATTAACGGCTCTTGCCCTCTCTGATTCCTGGTGTCCTCTCAGAAAGAAATTGTTATATTTCCGAACTTAAATTTATAGAAAACTATTATGAGCGTGTTGAAATTGGGGTTGTTAGGTTTATTCGCGGAGACAGTTCAGAACCAGTTCGGAACTGCGGCGCATGTGCATTAGGGAAGGCAAGGAAAGTAATCCGCATGCACCGCAGTTCGGAACTGTCTCCGCGATTACACCTATGCAATCTGCGTATGAGAAGTTTTCATTGTATCTTTCACAAACAACGTTGAAAAAGTATTAATGTCATGAGCAAGTGAACAAATTGTGGATATGGATGGGTTATTGTCAAATCATTCCAATCTCCTGTCCAACCTCGTAATTCCAATACATCCTAACGAGAATACTTCCCTCTCGCGTGATTCCTTTAGGAGAGTTTTGTATCTTGCATACGTTATGAGAATTTATATGTGTTGTATCATATTACCTAAAATAAAAATAAAAATACCAGAAGAGGTTTGAATCTTTTCGTAAGTGAAGGAAGTCGAAGAAACGTACAAATCTAGTCTGCACCTGTTTCTCTTCGGATTTTGATTTTGTGTAGTACAACGTGTGTTAGCGACTGGAAAATTATGAAGAATTTTTAACGAATATGGTTTTTTATGAATAGGTCAATAACCGTTGTAGGGAAAAGTTTTTGTGAATCCTCCAAATAAATTACTAGTCTTCTACGTGCAATCTGTATTCATTAAGTTTTCTTGAGAAGGACTCAAAGAACATAATCAGAATACGAAGGAATTTCTCTTAGCTAACGAAGCGGGAGAACATGCTTCCATTGCATAAAATTTCGTAACTCATTTATTAAAATTCCTCCATTCTTGGCACGTACTCAGTTTTTGTTCTCGCGCATTTTTCTCCCTTTCTCTTCGCTCGCGGTGGTTGACCATGCTCGCAATCCTTCTCTGATATTTTCTCCTTTTTCTCGAAGTCTACGGAACAGAAGTTGATGTCCTCGTGTTACGTGGTTCATGGCATTTTTCTGATGACAAAATGGCGAATCACGTGCAGTTCGGATGGTTAACGTGTTAGTCGTTTATCTCGGAAGCGGACAGCGATGTATCTTTTTTCGTCGTGAAGTTCTGCGGCGTTTGGAAGTCCATTGTTCAGTAACGCAAGGGTTCACTTCGTGGCGTATTTTGTGGAAAGAATGCTATTTCTCATGTGACCCTTAGGAGTTCTTGGATGTAGGTATTGTTCCGCTGATGGGAACGAGGGACGATGGGAGCCATTCGATTAGACTTCCGAGAGACTATCTCGCCCTGAAATAAAGTCGTATTATTATTATTATTATTATTATAGAACGCGCGCACAGGATCGTATCAAAGAAGGCGACATTATTAACTATTAAAGTAAACGAGTTTATTTTAAAATATTCAGCCTGAATAGCTTATCCCACTTCGAGTTGATATCAAGACGATGAAGAAACTCTTCTGTTTACTTCCTCGTTCGAATAACAGCCGTCTTTTTTTCCTCCAGCTGTAGTTCTTGGAAGCGAATCCGATCAAATATTGCTACTCTGCAGAGGCTTTTTCATCCAAAATCAAGTTTTGAAAATTTCATAATGAATTCCCTTAACGAAACATTGAGTGTACCAAGAAAATCTTTCATTGAATTAAAAGCCTAGAAAATGAGTTTTGTTTCACTCTCTTTTTTCAATTACTGTCCTATGAACTGATTATCTAGTGCTTTTCTAGCAAGAATGAGGTTTCGGGTACGAATAAAGTTAAAGTATAAGATTATTTAGTTCTAAGATTTATCGGAGTCCTCCATGGAATTCTTCTTCATTGAATTCTAGTATTATCTTTTTCGGCATTTGCCATCTGTTACGTACAGTAATAGTTTATGTATGTAAGTGCTTTTGGTTGTGGTGAATTTGAATTAATTCTAAACCTTTTTTCTTTTACAGGTGAGTACCAAAGAGTGCAAGCGTCGTTTGCGGATCAATCGGTAGGCGACGCCGTTTTATAACTTAATTAATAGGAGGTAAAGTGTTAATGATGGATGGATATGTAGGAAAGTACATTGATGCCTCATCAGCTACGGTCATCCAACCGTAGTTTTAGATTGTAATATGCGTCATGTGATAATGCATGCATGAATATGTGTATGTATGTATATATATATATGCATCTCTCGTGGCCGTTTGTGGGAATCGCGTGTTTTTCATTCGCGTCTGATTCGTCATTTTCGATGCGATGGTTAGCGGTAGAGCATTTACTCCCTTTGTGTTTGAGTCCTTCGATGCATAAAACTCTTTTATTGTTTAGCTATCCTCGAAAAGTTTTCGGAAAAGGGTGGCCTTTGATCCGAAGCTAAATGGATATGAGCGCCGCATAAATCTGCATACATATGCGTTTTAGACTCTCCCATCCACTTGTCATTTGCTTATAGATTCGTTTCTACTCTTTCTCTTCGCATTTTTGGCGTTAGGCTCTCGGTTCTATGGTGGATATGAACCCTTTGAAGGTCGTTGTTTAGATAAAGGAGCGTTAACCTCGCTCAATGTTTATTTCTGTCGTAAATTTTTAACGATAGACATATCTCGGTCTCTTAATTCGGAAGAAAAAAATTGTCGAGTTTTGTTGGCATACACGAACTTCGTAATATCGGTGTAATTTGTGTGTGCATTTTCCCCCTTTTCGTGTTCTCAATGGAAGGGACNGAATTTTCAATTCATTGGTATTTATCCATTTATCATTAATCGCCAGAAATGGAAGATTAAGTTATATATAAAAATTTTCAAGGAATCTTTTTTGGAATCGGAAATGAGGTTCGTAATTCTCCGATTCCGATACCTGAAAAAGTTCCGATGTTTCCGGTTCCGATTAATCGTCCCATCACTAATAACCTCATAGATTATTTACCCGAGTTTATCATAAAAGCTTGTATTTCGAAAACTTAAGTGTATGCATGTGCATTTATGCCACGCTCGTCACATGCGAAACGAAAACAGGAAGAATAAAATCGGAAACGACCCAAAAATTTCCCAGTCGGAATATTTTCGCGCTTTGTATGCTAACGCAAAATGCTCATCTTTATTTAGTATTCCTAGAACCTGAAGTAAAAGAAAAACATTTGGCACACGAATGTTGATGCTTCGTGGTTCCCAAATACTTCCTCCACGGATGGGAAGATGAGGCATAGGAGCGAGAAGATTTGCTTTTCCGAAAGCTATAGAGAATAGGAAAAAGTCCTCGAAAGAGGATGGAAATGCGGAAAAGCGATCCCATCTCTGTTAGCATTTTCATCATTGACCAAGTCACTCTCGCAACATTTCCTCGCTAGGGAAAAATCGAGATACGCTTTTCGTTCGGAAGGCTCTCAGTGTTATTTCGGAAATTATTTCCCCGGTGAAAGTAATTGTACGCCTCCCAATTCACCTCCTCCTCCCCCTGGAAGGTCTCCCTGTCTGGCTTTATCGGACGGTGTCGGAGAGGTCTCTCTCCATTTTTATCTTAGCTTTCGCTGCTTGT
This sequence comes from Ladona fulva, assembly GCA_000376725.2. Lineage (NCBI taxonomy): Eukaryota > Metazoa > Arthropoda > Insecta > Odonata > Libellulidae > Ladona > Ladona fulva. The sequence goes on from KZ309024.1 coordinate 29,455, forward strand.
CTCCGTCGTCCTCTTCCACGGATCCGTCAGGTTGGTCACGTACCCTCTCGTCAAATACTTTCCTCCGATCGATTTACTCTCTCCGACGAGTATTTCTGCGGGTAGATTATCCCGGATTTAATAAAAGCGCAAAACGCGGAGGTGGCACAGGCTTCCCTTTGTCATTTTTTTCGCGTATTTTTTCAATCAGCGAAGCTCTGGATCGGAAGATGGAATTCCATCGAAGAGATTCCGCTGGTTTTCCGGGCCTAGGGATTGGATGAGGAGAACTCCGAATGGATTCGAAAGGATAAATCTCCTTTCTGCGAAATGTACTTTAGGGATACTGTTGTTTTAGGCAAAATCGTTTCAGTTTCTTACATAAATGTTTTTGGGATTATTTCGAGGATGGAAATCCTTTCCCTCATCGGCGCTTCACGTGACGGAGACTCTCTTGTCTTACATTTACTAGCTTTCTTGTTGTTCTTTGGCTTGTTTGTTTCTCTTTGGGCCTGAAGCAGTATTTTCTGCACCATCCGGGTGTGTTTTATGGTTCAAGGAATCTGCGTATGAATTCAGAGCGGAGTTTTCATGGGAGTACCTTATGCGTAATGAAGCTGGTCGTAGCTAAGGAGATTTCTCTCTCTTTAAAGAAATTCATTTCTCATTGGCTGCTAAATAAATAGATTACATCACAGGTGGAGAATTGGACTGTTTTCGTTTGTTTTGCTCGAGTTTTCCAGCGATTTCAATATTTGATTTTTAAATACTCTGATAATTCATTAATTTATTTCCTCTCGGTATTTTATAGAAGTATTCGCATTAAAAAGTTCAGCTTTTCAGTCGAATTGCTGCATTTATGTGGCTGAGAATTTGTCAAATATGCCATCCTTTTGAAAAAAGTGGAGAGTAATAAATGGTAGGCACTACTTTAAGGTAGTTATGTTATTCATACTCTTACGTGTTTTAATGGTGAACGAATGAAACTATTCTAATGTATCTTTTCCAGCTTTAAGGAAGTGTTGTTATATAAAAGTTATTATCTAGTGGATATTAGTAGTGGTACTATTGCTAATGATTTGTTCCACGTAAAACACCGCACCGCGATGGCTTTATTTTGCTGAAAAATTTAGGGATTTTTTTACCAGTAAGTAACATGGCACATCGTAAGCATGATTTTTTATATAAGTTTCTATTTGTTAAATTCTGTCTGCTGAAATACTGATCTCCTTGATTTGGATCGATCTTTTCTTCCAAGAACTCGTTTCTCTTTGATTCGACGTCCCATCTCAACTTTCTTTTCAGCTGTTTATATTCCGCAGTTGGTATGATACAGATTCCTCATTGCAATCGCAACATCTCACATGCGTCCGTTTCCCAGAATTCAAGATGGGGAGACGGCATGTTTTGACGGCTGAAGGAGTTTCTCTTGTTTGAAGTTTCCCTCTCTCTGCACCCACTTCGGACCCTCCCCTTTCTCGGGGGAAAAACATCGTCGCTTATTTTTCTGAATTTTGTTACTTCTGTTTCCCCAACCCTTTATTAGCTTCGCCTGTTTGCTTGGCTACTTTTATCCCTTTACTTTCTTGGTAGCTCTTGTAAATACAAGAAACCCTTGGACTTTACCTTTACATTAAAATCTCGCAAGCGAATTATTGATCAATCTCGTATCTCATCATTTTACGTTTATTTACGTGCTGATCCTATATGATAATTATTATATTTCTTTACGTCATATAGTGTTTACCGTTTTCTCTGTAAGTTATATAGTTAATTTAGGAGTTTTTCGATCATTTGAGATGTTTACTTCCCGCGTATTTTTTCCTTTTTTATCAATGAAAATCACGATTTTTGTATGGTAGAGTTGGAGTAGTAATTTTGAGTTGATACGTCTATGAGGCATTAAGAAAAACAGTTTAGAAGCTGTACCTCCGTTTTATGGGAATACATTGCTTTCCAACCTTTCCTTTTACTGAAAGGCTTGGACATTTACTTACCTGCTCACCAAAGCATACTCTTTGCAAAGGAATTCTAATAAAGTAACGCCAGATATTGGGAGGAACATATACTATTCTTAATACTTAATAATGTAAACGATTGGATATAGTTAAGACGTGAGCGCAGAGATTTGGACGATGTATCGCTTTAACATTGTTTGCTCAAGTTCGAAAACCTAGTTAATAACTTCTGTGTTCAATGCGAGTATATAATTCAAGAGTCCCAGTCGCAGGATTTTGACTCTTTTTGTGGTCAGTTCCGGAAGGTGGAGTTCTTGTCATTCCCGCGTAATCCTGGCGTAATTACCCGGCCAACGTTCCTTTCCTTGTCCAGCTGCATCACAGTTTCACAATCCCTCCCACTCCTCTCAATCCAGCCGCATCCGTCTGCTAGCATTCATTTCTTTTTCTTCCCCCTCCTGCTCTTTTTTCGAAAGCCCTTCCGCTTGGACGTTCGTCGCGTCCTCGTCTCGCAGCCTTGTCTGCTCTTCTTTGCTTACCACGTATTCTTTCTCACCTGTTAGTGGACTTCCTCGGTGGTGCCCATTCACCTTATTCTTTATCAGCCCATCTTGCCCCTCCTCACGTACTCCTACAGTTTGCAACTGCGGTATCAGCTCATTATTACTAAGACAGCTTCTTCCTATTTCGAGTTCACTTTCACACATTTATGGATTGTTCATACAAGCATCGTCGACTCGGCGAAACATGTCGCCGGTTATCCCTATAAATTATTTTGCTTTTATGTGCAAGTTTTGATTAATTTTGAAGTAGTTTTTTCCTTTATGCTTTCGTTTCACTTTATTCACATTTTCAATATGCATAGTTCTTTAATACAATTTTGTGTTTTAATTCAGCTTCTTTTTATTTGATTTACAAAAATATTTATAGATTTTCATTATTTTTTCTTTTATAACAATCATCAGCTTATAACTTAGTTTCGTTATAAGTTAACAGTGGTTTTCATTGATACCAGGTTATCTTAGAAACATCGTAGTCTTGTTTCACACTGCCATAACAAAAAACTTCTTTTAATTTTCTCCTTCTCCGGCTAATTTTGCTTCGCTCAATTTCCCCTTTCTTCATCCGATGCCATTTATACTCCCTTTTTCTTTATTTTGTACTTCCATCCCTACTTTTTCCTCCAATATCCTCTCTTTTTCTGCCTTCTTACTTTCCCTCCGCTTCCACACCGCGATCCCTTCTCTACTCTCTTTAACCCCCAAGCTTTACATTTCTCCCTCGTTTGCTTTTTTCTTCGCCACCGTATGAGCCAACTACGAGATGATTGCCTCGAACGAGAGGGGTTTGTGGGAAGAGGAGGCTTATTAGAGTGGAAATGGAATGAGGCGGGAAAGTGGTGTAGTACGGCATACGCATGGATTGGGGAGTGATTCGCAACGTATTGGATGATAGCGCATTTGATGGATGGAGTCATTGCTTTTTAGTACTATTGAAAAAGGATGGGTTCCGTTAGCATTTCGAAGATTGTGTTGTTTTTTCAGTGAAGGATAATTAAACAATAAATAAGTATAATTTCCAAAGTTGATGGGATATCGTTTAACGCTCTTTTATAATCCTCATATAGCGTTATCCTTTTGTTAATTATGACTTGCATGGCAACGGACAAGATTCCAGTGTATGTTGAGGGTCGTTTTAATTACAGAGGTCGAAATTCTTGGGTTTCGTCACATTAAAGTATGGTTGATTTTTTTCTAAAAGTGATCGCACGATGATTTTTAGACTTTACGGTCTCATTTATATGCAGATTTTTTTCCTGGCACTCGACAAAGCTTCATAATTCTTATCGATTTTGGTTCAGGACGACGATTTGTTTCCACCCGGATTGAAGCAAAATTATGCGTTAATGTCGAATGAGTAACTGGTCTGTTCTTTCTAAGATAAGAATCATTTGCATTTTAAGGTGGGATAGTAATCTTAGGTGTAATTTAAAATACCATTAAAGCCATAATATTAGATTCCTGTAAAATTTTCAGATTCAAATCGCTTTGCTGTCAATAGGCATTAACTTATGTGTATAACAAGCATTTGGCCACTATGCGTTTCCCGTAAAGTTGCTATTTTTTTACATATTAGCGTAAGTAGATTAGTGATGCCAGGGGCGGATTTAAGCTTTCAGAGGCAAATATCAGATTAAGGTCCCCACGTGGAATTATGGCCAAAAATTCTAATTTTTTCTTAAAATATGCAAATATACATCGCGTAAGACTCATTGTCAGTCGTTCCACTACGGCATGCTATTTTCTATGTTTTAAATTACAATACGTGATATTTCTATATCGACGTAACAATCTAATATATTTTATAAACAACTAGTGAACTCTCCCGTCAAGCATGACGGAACTTAATTTAGTTTAAAAATATATCTATTATCGTATATATCTGGTCCTCCTAAGCATGAAAAAATTCCGTCTTAAGATCATAATAACCCAATATATTTCTTACCATTATTTATAATACCTATTTATTCTACTGTTATCAAGTTATGAAAGCATACTTAACGTACATTTCTTATAAAAATTATAAGAACTGATTATCCCCGTGCACTTATATGGAATAATTCATGAAATCAACATTCAACAATGACCTTAATCGTCAAAGGGATGGGTTGTTTATTTCCCAAAATTTCACGAAATTTCCTTTTGTTTTATCAAAGTCCTCGAAAGTTCGGATCTATATCAATATTTCACGACTAAAATAAGATTCTATGATCATTTTCCTTTCTTGTGACACTTGTCTCAATTTCGTAGGACTATTGTTTCTAATTTAATTTTGTAAAAGAAACAACCTTTGCAGGTAACGGAAACCTATTTTACGTACATTTCTTATGGAAAAGTATACTAACTGATTATCCCCGTGCATTTATATGGGATGACTCATGAAATCAATGTTCAACAATTGCCTTGGTCGTCAAAGGGATGGGTTGTTTATTTCCAAATATTTTCACGAAATTTACGTCTATTTTATCAAAGTTCTCGACAGACGGATGCACGACAGACATTTGCTTTATATATATATATATCTATATATGATACGTAGACTAACTCAACAAATATAAAATCTTTCTTAAAAGCGATGAAACAGAACATTTTGTTATCGAGAATTAATAAGCAGTCTAACTGAAGCTCACCATATGCACGAGGCCCTCAGCTAGCGCCTATTTATAAATCCGCCCCTGAGTGATGCACTCGTACATTCCCTTCGATTCCTATTGGATTCAAAACAAATCTTAATGGGAAACTTCATCCTTTTCCGGCGTTTAATGTATTTACTTCTCTTGTGAAAAATACAGACCTAATCTTGATTTGTCTGTCTCAGCTGACACTTTATACAAAGAAATTGGAAACATCTATTCGCACACTAACAATTTTATTTTCCAAACAAACTATTTTAATTTTGGTTTGTTTTATATGTAGGTAGCGATCAAATACGGCCTGATGGCTTTACATTTTGCCATCTGGCTAACAAAAGATGCCCTACCCCTATCCATTTGTCTGATTCTACAGAAAATTGTAGTTTGCAGCTCTATACTTAATCATCAGAAGAGGGGCAGAAAACGATGGTATTTGATGAAAATACTTTGAATACAATTGTACGTTTATTTGTCCAAGAGTACGCTCATCCATCATAGTTTCCAGTCGGAAATTTTCTCCATATAGGCGTTTAGCCGAGTTCTCATGAATGAGGGAAGACGAGTGGTTCTTCTAGTGGATGAAATTGCGGGGGAAATAGTCTTTATGAAAAGTCTGAAGGGAGTGGGAAGTGGTGGGCACAATGGGCCGTTGCCATTCGGATAATCGTCATTCCTCAGGCGACTTTAATCCCCCGAGAATTCGCTCGAAAAGAAGGGAAACGGACCATAATTGAGGTCCTTAAACATCTTTTGCTCGATCAAAGTTCTTTTAAATTCGCTCTGATGGGAACGAAGCACAATTTTAGGGAGATAATGACCGTGCGTGCACTCGTTTTAATCCTTATTCCACGCTTTCGAAAATTCCTCAAGTATCCCGCGGTCTCTTGTGCACGTAACCTCTGTGGGAATTTTCAGCGCTTCGTTCTCAATACCTTTTTGGGAGGTCTCTTCGTTTATGGTCCGAAGGAACGACAGCCATTGCCCGTGTTCGCGGAGCTTCCTGGTTACGCCTGTGACGAAACGTTTACGGAATACATTTTGCGGTGTGTGTGAAGTGGTGTACGTGACTGATTCGTGGAAGCCGTGTTACGCGATAAAATCGGTCCCCGAGCTTGCGTGCGGTAGGGTTCATACCTCCGAGTATTGTTCTTAGCGGTGCAGAACGTAAAGTTCAAGGATGATTCTCCCATCTTCTCTTGAAATTTCGATGCTATCTATTGTGCTTTAAAATTCCGAAAGTTCATCGCAAGTCAATGCATTCGCAGTTTATGGATGTATTAAAAAATATTTATTGCTGTTTTCGAACCATCTCAGCATGCATTGTCGTAGTATAAACCCTGTTTGCTTTTGTGTCCGATTTTATGAAATATATAGACCTATGAATGAGAGTTTTAAGTAAATAATAGTAATTATATTTGGTACTATAGTTATTATATAGTTATAGCCATTTTCCAGCTTCATTTTTATGTGGATCTTGATCAAAATTTTGTGTCAGAAATCAAAGCCCAATGGGATTGGTTTTTCGCGATTATATTTTGGTCGTATTTTTCGCAAAATTTCTCTCAAATTCATTTCGATCTTTGAATATTCTTTATCTGAATTGTGCTCTGATTGACTGATGTTTTGTGCCACTTTTGATGCACTTCAGATGATTTAGTGGTCTCCTTTTCGTTTACTAAATGTGCCTATAGTGATAGTTAATTTAAAATCGTTTAAAATTCATCGAAGTTGCTGTCAGTTTTGTTCGTTTCACATTCATTAAAGTTCATACTGCATCTTTCAAAAGTACGCCGACCGGAACTCTTAGCTAATTCTCATGCTCAGGATTCTCCATGAGCTGTAGATGTCATTCTCCCGGCCTTTCTCTGTTCCAGGGAGAGGATATTCTAAAAATCGCACGAGAATATCTTTACACGTGCCATGGAATCATCACTTGTCATAATCGTTATTGATTTGTTTTACCAGTTTGTAATTTGTAATACCGAGCATCATGTCATTAGGATGGTCAAAATTTCTAACCCTTTTTCCTGTGGATTGAGTATCCAATTTAATTCGTGAATACACGGTTTTGTGACCTATGAAAGTGAAGGGAATCTCGGCCATGTGTTTGAGCGGTGGTCTTTCCTCTGCAAGACATTGAACTTGCTTTCTTTTCCCCTGGCTTTGTCGCGCCGTTGCACGCTCGAGATTTCATGCCTCTCCTTTCATCCTCCCCCTTACTTTCTTTTTAACCTCTCCCTTCCTTGTTCTCTTTCCAACGTCGCAAAAATCGCTTTCCAGTTCATCGCGTGCTTTTGGTTTTTCGAAGGGAAAAATTTTGCGGGCATTACTCCGGTCTGTCGGCGTCTTCTCTTACTTTCTTTTTTTCCATTTTCGCGGACCGAGTGTTGTCGACTTCTTCTACCCAGTGCCTCTCTCAAGGAGGCGAGATCCTGCGTTCCTTTGCTTGAGCATTCCCATCAGCCGCCTGTAATGCTCTCGGCCATTGCACTGAATCCATCGAGGACGTTAGCACTTATGGACAGGAGGGGGGATGATGTCATTCGCTCCGTAATCATTCGAAACTGATTTCGCAGTTGTCGATTTTTCATGTTGTCGCTCTCTTGAGCCGCTCTGTCTCCTTGGACATTTGAACGGGTTTAAAAGTTGTCAGGAACAGGGTTGAGTTAGCTGTTATTCCGAAAGGTGCTCGATGTTTGAATATGTTGACGTAGAATTATTTGCCCAAGGAAGAGGTGTACTCCTTTTTGTTATTAAGTAATCTAAGAACGTTATAAATATCAATGTTATAACAACATACGAGGCCAATTGGGCCTAACCCAATGAAGTGTTAATCTATCTAACTTAAGGTGATTTTTCTCATAGTTAATTTGTGAAACCACAGCCTAATTTAACCTTCACGTTGTTTATTTTAAAATAGTCCTGCATCGAAATCGTTCTCCCAATTTTAAAACGTATCATCTCCGTTATTTTGAGGTCTATAAGTCATCTAGATACCAGTAATACTGCTTTATTTTAAAAACATTGTCAATATAAATAAATTACGTATGAATTTCATGACAGGGTCCCCATTAAATTTGTATATTTTAATTTTTTTGTATTTTAAACTTGATTATTAACAATCCCTGCATAGGTGAATTTGATAAAGCCAGTTTTGGATTTCATTCTTACGATCTATTGCTTTCAGTACTAAGATAACCGTAATTAAATTCCTTAAAAATTACGAATCATTAATTTCACTTTCGGAAAGAAAATGTCGGTAGTTAACAGAAATGACTTGATAGACACCACCACAAATATATGTAGTCTTTCTATGAGTTCAACTTATAACTCAGTCTAACTTGCAATAGGTCAAAGAATGATCGGGTTAAACGGCAAGATGAAGTTTTCAATAAGACCTGTTAATCAATTTTTCATACCCTTGGCTGCTTCTCAGTTTCTCTCTACTAATAGTGCCTCATTTAATTTCGCTATTCCACACTATAACTTGATGTGAATTATTATCATCGAACAATATGGAACTATCACATTTAGACTCCATTAGCATCTGTTATAACTTTATCTTCTACGATTGTGATGAGGTTATTTCTTTCGCAAAATACTTAGCTCTAAGAAATTCTTGCAGGTTTATCAATTTGCCCATTTGAAACGCGAAGGATACTTAAATCTAATGACCAAGAAAAGAGTGAGTGACCGAAGTTAAAACTTCTATTTTGGAATTGTATTTTGGTATTCTGAGTATCAGAACATAGCGCTCATCGGAGTCTCATTGCTATAACATCAAACTTGACAACTGATAACGTTAGTTAGAAAAGGTGTGGTGTATGATCGGCAGATGCAGTCAATAATTTGGCTCTGTAAAATGTGCTTGTGCTATATCTTATTTAGTGCATTTCCTATAATTTACTTCAGAAACTTTCTGATAATCATATGTGAGGCCTTCATTATTTGAGTATACCATTTTACATGTGAGATGAATAGGAAGTAATGGCATCTCCGTCATTATGTGAGTTAAAACTGCATTTTATGCGCATGTTTACTGAGCGGCGCGATGTGTTTTATTTTCATCGTCAACGAGGAACATGTATTTGCATTCGGAGTAACGAGAGACCAACTTTTTCCAAGCTCAGCCGAGTACACTGTAATGCCATTTTTCACTGCGAAATTTTCAATTCGGTGTTCGCTGAGCTTTGCATTGTGCTGTGCTACCTGAAGAATGAGAGCTCTTTTGTAATCGTAATTAATACGCTACCTTCATTAGCCGTTTAATTGATTTTTTCGTGATTCTAACTCCATAACAATAGCCTCCCTCAGCCCACGATATTCTCGTTTGGGAATTTCCATTCCCGCTTTCTAATTTGAACCCCGTGTTACCCACGGAGGATAATACATTTTTGAAATTCAATCGGTGTACGAAGAAGGAAAATTCTGGAGGAAACTGCGAAGGGTTGATCACTTTCTGGGAAGCAAAGAAAAATCGGGGCCAATTTTCTCGTGAATTCTAGGTCCGGTTCTTTGTCTTACGTAGTTGAGCTTTATCGCGGAAGTGTTTTCCAGGCGGAGGAGAAGCAACAAAAGAAGTTAGCCGTTCGTGCAAGTCCACGAGGGAAAACTCAAGTTTCCTTTTGGTTTTCTTTATCAGTGAAAACTTAAATCCAGTTCGAACTCACACGTTATTGATATGGTCTGTAGGAATGGGTTGTTAAAGATGTCGTCAGGAGACTTCGTTTTTTCCCTTTAATTTTACTGTGATTTTACTCGAATTTGATTACCTCTATTCTGGGGTTATTAACCAAATATTTGAAAGAGTGATAAAATGTCCGGAGTACGGAAATGGTTAAAATCCATATCATTGTCACTACTATAATGAAAAATCGGTGCAGTTCGTCATTTTTTGTTTCCATTGTTGTATCTAATACTCAATGTAATTTTACCTAGTATTCCTTGAAAAGATTGTTAACGGGTTACACTTTTCGAGAGAGAAATACACTATGTTATAATTACGCATTCACCATTAAAAGCCCCCACCGTATTTATTTATAGAAATATATAACAAATAAAATTTATCTACACTTTATTCTTTACAAGTTTTATTAGAGTGCTGAACAGTGATTAAATAAATTGATAGAAGTAGTTTCCAATCATTATCCTCCCGTCTTTTGTAGTAGTTAATAGCCAATGAAGTTTCTTCCTGGTTATCCGTCATCATTTTTCTCTATTTCCTGGTTGGCTATCTCGAAAATTTATGTGCGGAAAACTTAACTCCTAAAGTTAATTTACGAAAGAAATTGACGCATTTGGGAAGGTGTCCCAGTTTGGTGCGCCATCAAGAGGATCATTCACATCGCGAGTAGCTTTAGAGGGAGTTGTGAAGCAGAGTGAAGTGGATTCGTCGTTTATAGGACTTGAAGACGCGTCTCTCGTCACTGGGGATGTTCAAGGCTCAGCGAAGGAAAGCCTCAGCTGCTGCGGAGGCTTCAGCCGTCGCCGTTGTCATATTGGCGCGGCTCGCTCCTAAGTTTTCCGAGAATGATAACCGGGTCTAATTTTGGATTCCCTCGAGTTTTTTGGAAGAGTATTTTTTTTGGAATTCGCAAGCGGAAGAATGCATGCTTAGTCAGCTGATATTCTCTGGCATTTGGAGGAAGAAAAAGGATAAATATTTAGATTTCGAGAGAAATGCTGCGAATTTCTTTTTAATAGATGAGGGTGGAGAGTATTGTTCGTATTTCTCCTTCTTTATCTAATCTTGAGCTTCAAACCCTGATGTGAGAAGATTTCTGTGCTGATAGTTACTGTGTGGTTAGATTCGTTTAATGTACAGTCAACGAGTTAAGGCTCTAATTTCAATAAGTTTTATACCTCGAGATAGAGAATAGAAACTTAGGCGAAAGAAAATATATGTGCATAGGGTAAATTCTCCAGAAGTATATAAATACACGCCCTATGTAAATGTTTACTATTAAGTGTTTCAGCAATATTTCCAGCTTTAGGAATATTGAAATTGTAAATCCTTAACGTCTACTTCCACTTAACAGGTTTTCGTCTGTAACCCAGATTTGGCACCAATAGTTCTCGTATATATTCACCAATAATTGCTCGTTTAACCTCAGCTATCTACTTTTGCTTACAATTTGGTTAGAAGCATTAGAATTGATTCACTGACAACATTTTCTCGGCCGCTTTTATCAGAAGAAATGTCTGCTTGTTGGTTTGAGAAAATCGAAAATTTATGTTCAAAATTCGTCCACTCTAGAGGTAGCTAACATTTCCTCAGGGGAAAGGAAACGGTATTTTCTCATGGGCATTTCAGCATGGGCGCTGTTCTTCCCATCAGAAATATTTTCCCCCGTCGACAGCATAATCCACTTAAACCTCCATGTTTCGCAAGCGATGCTACGGAAAAGCGCAACCAATTTCCGGCGGAAACTCGTTCGGGAGAGCGAAAAAACTGTTTCACTAGTAGTAAGTCTAGGTTTTGATGCTCTTCTAGGAAAATTCTCGATAAAAAACGGGCTATTCATTTCCGCGAAGCACATTTAACGTATTCCTTAGTTTTCTCTATGATTCGTTCCTGGTAGTTCTCTCCCACCATTCCTCATCATGAGTTTGTCCCGTTCCTCGTGCACACAGCTTGTGAGAGCATTGCCTTCCAACAACGACAGAGGGAATGACCTCCCGCTACATCTGTCTCTGAGATGCACTTTCCTAATGTTCCTCTTTAGTTTCAGCTCTCGTGCCATCGCGTATGGGTGGCGTGCGACGACAATGCGAATCGCAAAGCACGACTCCTTAGTACGCTTCTAGGACTCAAGTCTCCGTCTATGCTTTGCCATCCGCATCTTCTCCATACGCCGAGGATTCGCCGCTCGCGTTTTCATGTTCGTCTCAGAGTCCGTAGCCGAGATATTTCCTCGGGCTACTGCTACCATCGCGTTTTCCCTCCCTGAATTTCATCCACTGGTTCGCTCTCCTTTGCCTCGCATTCTCGTTTTTTCTCTCTTCTGAGAATTCGCTCTCGCTCGTTTCACTCCGAGCAGTCTCCATCCTTGTTGTTTTACGGTTGCACGCCACTGCCGTTCTTATCGCTCCATTCTCTCTCTCTCTTTTCTTCCTTCTCCCATATTCAGCACGTTTTTTTGTTTGTTAATTCACTCTTCGTGCTTCTGCCTCCGATTTAGACGTCGGACATTTTGTACGGCCCACTAAACTTTGTAATTTCTTAAAGCTCGATCTTACTTTCGGGTGCTTCCCCAGTTATCGTTTAAGCACGGGCTTACCATACATCCCGTTTTGACCAGGACTTTCCCGGTTTTAACGTATGGTCTCGGTCTATCTTTCTCTTGTGTCGGTTTGATGGAAAAACTCGGAGATTGAAATTATCCGTATTAACTGGGTTCTTTATCTTGATTGCATATAATTTGTTCGTAATTAAGTATCACTTTCACGGAAGTTCAACCAGCGGAGATTGCATTATAACTATATGATCCATTTAAAGGTAGTGCAGGGTTTTGGAGTTACCTACGCAAAATTACATACATTTCTGGGGATGGAAAACTTCCATCTAAATGTATAAAGATGGAATGGGATTTATATTTATATATATCCCCCTGCGAGTCACCAGCAGCATGTGTAGCTTTAAATATGCAAACAATTACAATTTACCTCCCTTGACCTCGATTTTTAAAACCATTTTTACTCTTGGGTGTGGGGGTTAACATTCATAACCCCCCCTGGCTACGCCATTTCTTTTGTCATACCTATAAATATATATTCTTCGTAAATGTTGACTCCAATTAAAATGGGTCTAACGTCAGAAGAAAGTCTTGAAAATAAATGGCTACAGCAGCCGCTCGGCAAGTGGAAGATCCGAGTTCGAGTCCCGGTCCTGTCAAACCTTTTTCATGTCAGTTTTTCCTTGGGAGAATAGCTCCTCTGCGTTGACTCAGCTATCTCTGAATTTGTTTTATTTTATCCTTCCCGGCCTCTGTCAACAACCATTTTTCCACTTTTCCTCTTTAGATTCTTTCGTATCTTTCTATGTTTCAATACGCACGATTTTACTTACGTTTCGTTCTCTCGCCATTTCCCGTTCTTCACGCCTCGTTTGATTTCCTCCTTCGCTTTTTCCCTTGGATCGGAGCGTCCTCTAAAGGTCAAGTGCGTGCGTGGTTACGCGCCGTGACGGAAACAAGCTCCCATTTTTTTTCATGCAAAATTGCAAAAGTAAAGTTATTGCGAAGACAGGTTCTTTCTCTCGCTTTCCCCAGTCACACGCCCGGAAGATCGTCCTTGCCCTTTGTCATTTGTAACAATTCCCTTTGCCTGTTCCCAAGTAGTGTTTAAATGCCGCGTTCTACTTAAGCATTTTTTTTTCGACGCTTGCCGTTGTTCCAACTCGCTCGCTGTTTGTTGTTATGAATTCTCTCTCCCGCGAGATGTTCGTATTCCCTCCTCTAATCCCTCGTTTCCCTCCTCATCTTGAGGAATGCAGGGGTGCGGACGGCGAGGGATACGATTAAAACTTTTGCCGAAACGTTAAATGAGATATCGCCTTCACGAGGCGAGAAATTAAAGAAATTACTTCCGTTCCCAAGACTGTTTTGAATGTTTATTTTTTCCTTCTGACGGTTGGCAAACGAAGTAATTTTTATTCCTTTGACGCGGGCACGTTGGCGATGTAGAAGTTCAGTTTTTTTCGTAATTGATCGTTGGATTTTCTCTCTCCGAGGAATATTCCAGTAAGGTGGTATTTGCGAAGGGATTTCAGGTCGTGTTTATTTTCGCTCCGGCTTTCGTCGGTGTGAATTTGTTCGCTCCCTGGGAATGGCGGAACCAATCTGAGTCTTCTCTTTGCAGTGGCGTAGGCAGCGTGGAGAAATTAGATGGAAGCTTGTGTGGTTTACTTTTAGGTTCATATTTGATTTTCCGATCAACGATTTATCATAAAGTCGAGCTAATGAGTATTGGTGTATTACTCAATAGAGAAATTAATCATTTAAGTATGGAAATGAATCTAAGGTTAAATTGCAGATAGAGTATAAGAGTGACATTTTTTGTCAATAGTTTATTTTTTATTTTTTCCTAGAATAATATGTGGTACAAGTAAAATTTCTATTGACGCACTATTCGTATTTTATTGTTTCAGCAATATATTATTTGTATATAGAGCGTACTTAGGAAAAATTACGTCAGGTTTCATTTTAAAGCTACATCGTAAGTTTTCTATGATTATTGCGAATATCTTCCTTAGTATTTTTCTTTCAGTTAGAGTATTCTCTTCTTTTGTTGTTAAGGACCGTGATTCTGTGTACAAAATCCTTCATAATGATGAATTAAATAAATTTATTAAAGGAGAAGACGTAGTAAGGTTCATAAAGTCCAAGAGGTTAGAGTGGTTAGGAAATATTGAAAGAATAATTGAGACTTCCATGCCAAGGAGGATGCTATATGGAAACATATATGCACCAAGAAAGAGAGGAATATCCAGGCTGACATGGTTAGAAGATGTGTATAAAGATCTTGTTAAGATGAAAGCGGAAGGCTGGAGAAGAAAGATACTCAACAGAGATCAGAGAGAGTCACTTCAGGCGTACCCCAAGGCAGCGTAATCGGACCTTTACTCTTCCTCATTTATATCAATGACCTAAGCGACAAGATCGATAGCAATGTGAGGATATTTGCGGATGATTCGGTAATATATAGAGAAATATCAAGTGAAGAAGATAGTGCTTCACTCTCAAACGACTTAGCTCATATACAAATGTGGTGCGAAAAATGGCAGCTAGATCTTAATGTAGATAAATGCTCTGTAGTAAATTTCTTCGAAAGGAAACAATTGAGTCAGAACCGCCCTTACAAAATTAGTGGAACGAATTTAAATGTAGTCGACTCAGTAGAATATCTTGGAATCACCCTAACCAATAACTTAAACTGGAGCACACACATTCGAAAAATATGCGGTAAAGCAACTAAAAAGCTCGGTTTTATAAAGCGTATTGTAGGTAGATGCGATGAAAAAGTTAGAGAGCGATGCTATTTCACGTTAGTTAGGCCCCATCTGGAATATGCGGCGAGTATATGGGACCCAGCGGATGAAACGAACTCTCGCGAACTCGAGAAAGTGCAGCGTAAGGCGATACGTTTTGTTAAAAAGTGCTACGATAGAGAAGCAAGTGTAACGCAAATGCTCACAGACGCAGGTTGGGAATCCTTGAAAGAAAGGAGATTAGAAGCTAGGCTGCGATTGTTAGATAAATTCAGAGGAAATACATTTTCGGATGACGTAATTGATATTATGCGACCCCCCTGCTACTTTGCCCGATCCGACAGTGAGCGTAAAATAAGAGAAATAGACGCGAGGACAAGTCGTTTTAGAGACTTTTTTTCCGCGAACGATACGCGATAATAAAAAATTTAAAAAGTAATTCTACTCTTGGTGTTTACACCCCCTTCCACACGCCGGAAGGCGGCTTGCAGGGTACTTATGTAGATGTAGATGTAGATCAGTGTAGGCGGATTATGCAGGAGGCCAACCCCGAGCTGTAGCGCCGAGAGGAAGGAAGGAAATCATAAGTTGAGTTGCTACAATCTTTCACATTCTGGATAATGTTTCATTTAGTTATCCAATTGAATGTCAACGTCTGCCTATACTTACAGCTATTTTTTTTAGAGTATGAGAATCTAAAATTTTCCCTTCACCCGACTGCAAAAGAGCAGGGTTTACCTGTAATTCAGAGACCTATATTGCAAAGAAGATTTCGCTCGTCCCGCTTTTTAAATTCCCCAGAGATTTTCGTAAACGTCGGTTTTGACATTTGCATAGCAAAAAACGTGCTAAATAGTAAGCTATCCGATGGGACGTGTTAATCCCAGACCCTTTAAAAGTCACCCGAGCGAAAATATTAAATCTCCTCGTTTATTGTTTCAGTCCGTTAACCCTAGCCAAGAGAGGTGGAATCTATGGCAGCCGTCGAAAACGTAGCTGTATTTAAATAAAATGCAGATGAGTGCAAACTCTCCCGATTCCTCTCTTTCTGAGTGTTCAGCTCATTGTCGAAGGCTGTGAAGTGTCGAGGGGACTTTACTGAATGCCACTCCCGCAGTTTTTCATCATTTTACTGTTGTAATGAAATCTGAATGAAAGGAAGCCCTCGCGTTCTCTACTTCCTCAACGTTACTTCAATGTAGAGATCTGTGAAGTGCAATCTCGAGTGAAAACTTGTTTTTCGTTTAAATAAATCCGCATGCACGAATGAATGGGTCATTATGGAAGGTTCTTGTCTAAAGCAGGGCTTCTCGAGTACTTTAAAGACGTGGAATTCATGAAGAGGTAGGTTTTTCAGTCCACCTATGAACAAGTATTGGGAATTTCGTGCATTTATATGTTAAGCAGAACTTGAAGTCTGAAAAGTCCGCTTATTTTCTTTATTTCTCGTTATATTTTAATTTATTCACATTTTAAGAAGTCTTTTTAGTCCTTTCTAATAACATGTTTACGTACTAATACTATCAAGGTAACCGTTACGTATAATTTCTATTCTTGTATTCTATGGATTCCGCTTCTACCCCTGAGGATACCTTCTTGGAAGGCGAAATCCGCATAGGACAGGATCATCCTGTTGATGGTTTTTGGAGTTTTCCAACGTCAATTAACTTAATCATCAGTAGCTACTTTTATTCTACGTTTAATACCGCTCACCTCATCGTGACATCCAAGTTTCCCATTGATTTATATTAAAACATCGTTACAGCCGCTCGAGGCTCGTACTTTTTAACGATTCTTCCGTTGGTGTTTTTGCGTAGTGCTTTTGATTTTCTAATCCTCAATTATCCTTGGCGGCTCAGCTAGTTCTTAATCTTACTCTCGAGTATATTTTTTTACTTTATGAAAATAATGGAATGTGGTACGTGAAACAATATTAGCTGGTACAGAAAACCACATAGTAATCAGTATTTTCCAATGCAAGATAGAATTTTACTATAATTCCAAAAAGGCAGGAAACAAGGTCATTTTCAATTGCATTGCATTGAAACTGGGAGGAAGTCTTTCCGTTTAAGGACATTAAATCTCTATAATGGTGCGTATTTTACTATTTGGTCATTACCAACATGAAGAGCACATCGCCGGTCTTCATTTATTTGTTTAAGCGACGACGAAAATATTAACAGTAGTAACTTTATTCCTCTTTTAAGGTAGTCAAAGTACGAATTTCTTTTATGAAGATAGTTTGGCTAGTCCTCTAGCGTTGATAAACACTTCTTTTCCTTTCAACAAATTCAAAGGCTATTGGAATCTGAGAATCTACGTGCACTCGCTGTGATCCGCTCCAATGTGTCATGGCTTCTTGTTTTTCATTACTTTCCGCCTAGGCAGTCCGTCTTCTTCCCCTAATTTGCGCTTTCGTCCATTACCTCATTAGGCCATTTCCCCAGCGACCCCGTGTGATCCCCCTTCGCTCTGCCATGGTCGCATTTTTTAATTGCCTTCGCCGGTCCGCGCATTCACGCGATCTCACATTTGCGGTAGCGAGGTTGATGATCCCAGAGGTTTGGGGCGTTCTCGAGTGCGTGTAGGGGATGGGAGTCGCAGGATAATGTTGTGGGTGTACTCGTAATAACACCCGCGCGTGTATTTATATTTGGCCATGTTTCTCTTTCAGTCCGACTCGTTTCGAATAGGAGTTCCGCTCTAGTTAATGCGAGAACAGCAGTGCTTTTGAACCTTCGGCACGGTGCAAGACGGGGTTTAATTAGTCGTCCAGAAGGGATCGATGTAGGTTTCCGCCCTTCGCTCTATTATTTTTTTAAATTTCTCTCTCTACGTGGAAGATTTATCCGGAGGCTCAGTCGGGATGCGCTCTTTAATCACGAGCAGCATTAGCGTCTATAGGAAGGGTGATAACCTTCCACTGTCGATACTATCGGATTATATTTTTTAATGTATTTAATTTCGCTATTCACGGTCGAAATTTCCTCTTACCATGTTTGATGTCAGATTTGAGAATTATCGGACCGATTTTGTTTATCGGCCGCGGTGGCAGAGTTGTTAGCGTGCTAGCGCACAAACCCTAGGGTGCCAGGTTCCAAGTCCCGGCTACTAGTAGTCGGATTTTTCTGGTTATGGAATGCTTTTGTGTTCATAAAAAAACTATAATTATTAAAATTGATGTAACTGGGGTCTTCCTGTTTTCGTTTAAGAAGTTGCTATTATTGTTATTATTATTTAATTAACCCTTTAGATTCGATGTTTTCCGTCGAGTCGTCATTTGGATACTTTTCCCTAGGAAATTGAATGAAAATTTGATTTTTTTAGGTAGATTTTTAATCTAAAAGGGCACATCCATCCGATTTTACCGTTGTTGCATATGAGGAGCGAAAATTAATTCTTCTTAGGGGTGAATTTTTCTGTTCATTTTACATTACGGATTTTATTCCGCTTTACCGTCGGTATTTGAATTATTAGAGACATTCCTTTCATATTCAGTGGTAAGGCGTAATAATTCTTACAATCTAAATCTGGGGTTGTTTTTACTCGGCAATCGGCAGAGTGGAATCTATAATTTAAATTCTATAAAAAAGTAAAATTCAATATTAATATATTAATACTGCAAGTTACGAGTAACGCGAACGTTTTAGTTCCTTACGTATACCGTATTTTGTAACATTCATCACATTGAATATGAAGTGGCTCGGAAAAAATAACTGAAACCTGCTGATATCTTTCATGGCAGCGGTTTCGATTTCTTTATACTTGGCCACACAAATTGCCAAATGAGCCGCAAATTGCCCACAATTCATTTAAACAAAGAAAACAAAGGAAGTTGGTATTTTTTTATGGCAAATATTTTTTTTCTGCAAAAGGCTGATTTTGGTGGAGCGTCGCATGTGAAGTCCATTCATAGAACCTGATATTTTTTGCCGGCTCTGGTGGCAAAGGGGTTGTTAACCTAGCAACACCGAGGTCTCACATTAGAATCCTTGTTAGGGCATGTTTATTTGTATTTGTTACGGAAAAACGGATACGAGGAAAGTCTGACTTGAACCTGGAATCTTTCTTTTTTTCCGAGCGGATGCATTATCCAATTAAGCTATAGAGCCAGAACATTCTCTCATGCCGTTTTGGGAGCCTTTGTAGGGAGGAATTTATCCTAGGAGTACCAATTTAAATACAAAGTCACCGTGTCCCTTCTCCTGTGCATTTGTGACTTTAAAGTTACAGAGTAGCCTCTAAAGAATAAAATTCACCCAATAAAGTCATGGTTATTGTTATTTATATGAAATCTACCATTTTACCTCATCATAACTGCGGTGTAATTTTTATTTTCATGAGTGAAATAATCTAATTTGGTCTTCATGCGGTGGAATTAAGTGTAAAGAATGATTGTCATCTTAAGAGGTAATTTCCTCTCCTGCACGTTTTTATCGCAAGATTGATTTCCCAGCACTTCAGTAGTTGAATCCAGCTTGGGTAAGAGTAGCTATTTCATGAATCTTTAATTATGATTCGCGGGTTGACTTCCGCTGATCGAATCCGAGCCCAGTACGAAGTAACCGGCACGTTTCCGCAATATTCGGCCTCAGTACCCGCCATTCGCACTATCTATTCCTTTCGTCACGTTCGAGCTCCACCAGAAGCATTTCGCAGTTCATTTGGGGAAGCCCTTGTCGAAGTTGCCGGTATTAAGTCCAATTTACGATCGCATCCTCGGGGAAGCGTTTTAAAATGTTCTTCTCGAACCCTCAGCGTTATCCCAGCTACCTTTGTTGGGATTACCGTTCGCGATATTTAACGTCGCTGCATTTCCCGTTTTAGGTTTAATTATATCCTCCATGTCGGGCGATCGGGCGAGGCCCTTCTCTTCCGAACAGCACAGAAATTAAGTAGGCGTGCGGATAATAGCGTGTTAAGTTCCCACGCTCGGCTTCTCCGAGCTCCAAGGCGGTGTAATATCGATTTTCCCACTTTAAATTTGCGTTCCGTGAGGCTGCAGTGGTCGCGGGAAAATTCTCTCTGCTTACGGATTATTTATTCAGGGTGTCTTTCGTCTCCTACCCGTCGAGGATCGCTCAAGGGTCTCGCCCTAAAAAGAGATGAAGACGCAGAGTCAAATATTTTGGAGAGTGAATAATTCCCACGTCCTTTTGTCTCGTTATTTTTGTTCAGATCCCATCTTCGGGCACACTCTCTTTGTTTGCGCTCGTTCGCGTGTGCAAGTGTGAGCGGATTGCGCGCTTTCTCCGCAGCCACATCCCCGTGACTTTTCTGCATAACTGCCCTGGGTAAAGCTCTGGCTGGGAGGCCCGAGAGTGTGTCAAGGGAGAGAGTGGGCGTGGAGAAGGGAGGACGGCGGAGTAGGGGTATCTAGGTCCACCGAATGTAGGGAATGTTTGTGAGCGGGTCGCCGACCCCCTGTCTGAGCGCTGCGGCCTCTTTTGATTCCTCCTTCCTTTATCTCATTGCTCCTTCATCTTCGGTCTCTTCCGCTGCCTCTGCCGTTGACAGTTCCATCTCGTGTCTTGAGTGCATTTTTCGATTTCTGTTGGTAGATCTGTCTAATGAGATTCTGAGGGAGGATGTGGATTTTTAATTAATTAACATCTGGCTTATTTCTCTGTTTCAATATTTTTATAGTAAAATTTCTCCATTTAAAACGCGGGTTTCAGGGCAGTCACAACCATTCTACTGAAATGGCTCACTAAAAATAAGACTTCGATAATTATAAAGAGAGCAGTAAGAAAATAAAACGTATTCTAATGCGTAAACGTTAATGAAACGCCGAAGCACCACAATCGAGTTGAAACAACTGAATGAATAAAATGTCTAAGCAGGGGCGGATTAATAATTTGGCGCTAACTGGGGGCCTCAATAGCAATGTGTTCATGAATGCTCAGTGACGTACCACAAATGGTTTCAATCTTTTTGGAAGATCGACGCGTTTACGAGTTCCTGTTTTTCGCTCCAGGAAAGATTGAGTAGTTCTGTATCATATGTTTAGAGATTATATTACATAATTTGTTTCACTATATAATGTAAATTCTATCCGTCATTCATTGTAATTTGTAGAAATACTACTCATAATTCAATATTTTGTTTATCACTGTTGTATTGATGCGATTGAGTTGCCTATGGCATGGATTTTAGTGTAATTGATGATCAGATTCGAATATTTACTATCATTATTCCTCGTTGGGAGCCTCAATCTGATCTTTGCGCTTACGGCCTCTGATATCGTAGCTTAAATCCGCCCGTGTCTAAGATACATGTGTAAACTAGTTGCAAGTGGATTCTCGTACACAGAATGTATAACCGACGTTTATTTTAGTCATACGTTGTTATATTAGCGATTATAATTTTAATAACAATCATTTGACTCGTATTTAGTTAATGTTAGGTTCGAGTAGGCTTTTCCCCGCCTAACCTCATAATTTAATGTATTGTATGCATTATTAACAGGAAAGAAGGAAATGCTACGAAAGAGAAGGTATTTGCGATCTAACGAGGAAGTGCTTATGCGGCCAAACAACTACTCAGGAAGGAGGTTGAAAAAACTGCAGAATCAGTCTATATAAGAACGTGAACGAAATGTGCTCTATTTTGCTGTCAACACTAAACGCTTACATAGAATACAGAGGCAATCAGTGAAGAGAGCTGGTCGTCAACAACACTCATGGAAATACCGCTGTGCGCATGCTAATGCACCTCATAACTTTTGGGCTATTCACTTTCGATGTAGCGGCCTCGTTCTCTCACACTACGTTCCTCCTATTGCAAATTTCTTTTGCTTCGTTATCCATACAAGTTTTTATTTTCATCCAACTATGTGCATCCGATTTATTCAATAAATTCTTCTTTTCTTTAGGAAACTTTGCTATAGATGTATTAAAAAAATATTTTGAGAAAAAAATTGGCACACTTCATTCTCAGTTCACTTTATTGGTTGAGAGATCTGTTGAGTAGCTCCTGATGATGTTCTCAGTGGTAGCATAGTGAGTGTATTTTTGACCATCAATAGTTTATAGTGCAAACTATTATAAACTATTGACACATATAGTCTTTAAAATCGTTTGCTGTACCTAGGGGCTCCCGGATAGCCAAGTGCGTAATGCGTTCGCTTCCGGTCCCGGGTTCGATTCCACGTGGAGGCCTACGTGCGAAATGACTATAGCAGTCGAGGCACTTTTAACGATACTACTACCCAATTTGTATCTAAGTATTAAGGTATATTGTACTTCATGAAAAATGAGCCAGCTTTGGATCAACGATCATTATTTTTTTCTTTTTAATATTATTATTATCATCAACATTATTTTGCATAATGTATATTAATACATGCGTTACAAGTGGATTAATGGTCCAGTGGTAATATTATTGTTTTAGAATTATTCCTATACTAAACTGTACAATGATACAGTAATAGATACTATGCTTATTATAATAATGTAACATTACTGGCTATTACAGAGCGTCTATCGTCCAGCTACACAATAAACATTAAACAATAAACATTACATTACATGCATTTCTTAGTTACAAAAATGCTCTATTACTCGTACAGTTCAAATAAATCCTAGCTATAACAATTCAATATTAATACAGCTGTCTTATAGCTTTGGAAAGACACTAATTCAAATAAGTAAAATAATTTATTTAAATGATGTATTTTCGCTTAAAAGCTAAGTTACTCAAAAGTTTACGAATATCAACATTTATTCCTCCCTTCTCATCCTTTATTATCATGCGCCATTCCTAGTTAAATATTTTTTTCAACAATACCTAGTTGACTAACCTTTAGCGCAGGTTTCAAATGTCCTCTATTAGATATTTTTTCGTCGTTCCTCGTTTTTAAATTTTCTATTATTCCGTAAGATGTGAGCATTAAAGAGGATGTCAAAGAGATGTTATATGGAAGGTGGAAGAACTGGGTTCGACTCCAATTCACATCGACATGTTTTACTTCTGTTCATCCTTATATCCTTAGTTTAATTTCTCTTCATTCTTCCATTCTTTTCCCCTACCATTCTTTTCCTTTTCATTGATTTGGTGCTGTCATTCTTGTATCTGATCGTTGTTTCCGCATCTCCTCAGTGCTCTATTTTCCCTTCGGTTTCTTTCCTTTCTGCCGATCAACCCGTTCTATCTTCCATGCCTATCCCTTGATTCTATGTGCGCCTCAAGTCATAATGCCCCAACGCCCCTTTACGCTTATCTCGACCCCTTTGATCCCTTGCTACGGTTTACCAGATTCCATCGCTCTTGTCCAACCAAAGTTTTTCCGTTCTCTTATATTTATGTTCTCTCCGCTGTCCTCTTTTTCTTTCTTATCCTATTCCCTTCTCCGTATCCGTTTTCCCTCTCTCCTGCTGCATCTCTCTGTTCCCATATTTCTTTCTATTCCAGTTATCCACTTCCCGAAACCCTTCACTAATGCAAGTTTGGCATCCCATTAGTTGTTTCTTTCTCATGCCTTCTCCAGCATTCCTTTCCCCTCTTCCTGTATGTATAGCTTTTTCGCCTTGTTTCTTTCCCTGACACTCCTCTTTCTTCCTCCCTTTCCTTTGTCACACCCACATTTCTCTTCCGCTTCTTCTCTCATGCATCGATTTTCTACCGCTGTCTCTTCATTTGCTTTACCACATCCCTTTTTCTTTGACTTTCCGTTTCTTTTCTTTTCCGAAGCAGTTTTCTTTCATCGTGTTTCGTGTTCCTCCGCTCCTTTCACGTCTGTCATTGTTTGTGTGTCTGTCGTTAGACATCCTGTTTTGCTCTCCATTATTTCCCCTCATGCATTTATTTTTCATTCTCCTCTCTGTCGCCGTCCACTTTTATCCTTCCGTTTTCTTTGGGCTTTTGTTTTTGCTCTTCCTACCATCTTTAACCCGATTTCTTTCATTTCCTCTTTTCTAGGCGTCCATTCGTTTCGTTTACAATTCTGATTTCCCTTTTTCAGTTTCCATTTCTTATTTATTTCTTTGTTATTTGTTCCCTTATCCTTCACTTCCTTTTGTATCTGTTTCTCTTCTCATTCCGCCAGTCCTCTACGTTTCCTTGGCCATTTCAAAAGCTATTCCTCCGTACATTCCATATCTAACCCTCCGTTCTTCCCCTTGCCCTAATTTATACCCCCTTTTTCCTGCCCCATTATTTATCTCTCTTTTCCTTCCTTGCATTCAACATCTTCCGAATCCATCTCCGTCCTTGGACTCTTCTCATCATCTCGATCGAAAGCGAATTGGTCCAGGGCGCATGTGCCTGGCGCGGCCTCCGGGAAGCTGCTCTCTGGAAAAAGGGGCGTGTGAGGGTAGCGGGGGAATGGCGAAGGGGGTGCCGTGTCTCCCCTTGGAATCGCTGTCTCTCCCTTTTTCACAGGACTGGGACTTCACCGGCGGGGATTTGACCCCGTGACCTCTCTCTTCAGCGCCCTCTCCTTTTTTCGCTACTCATGTACCCTCCTCTTCTTTTTCTCTCCCTTCACCTGATGACGCATTCTAGGGTCCCTTCTTGCCTTCCTCGACCGTGGTTCTTTATTTTTCACTTTTCTCGGTGCTGCTCCTCAGAGGTTCATCCGTGATGTTCGCTCGGTCAGCGTGCTCTCCTTTGAATGTACGTTATCGTACGCCTGACCCAGTACCATTTGGTGCCTCGCAGATTTCGTTTTCTTACACCGATTCTGTGGAGGTTTTCGCTCTTTGCCTCTTTGGAAGGAGTTGTTTGAACAGGGCGTGAATTTCTCATCCATTTTTCCAGCTCGGATACGTCTGCATCGGGATACTTCTTTGTTTTATTTTACAGGCGTTTTCAACTCTTTAACCATTTTACATTAATAATGAGGTTATGATATTTGAAGTCCCCTTCGTGGTAAACGAGGATTACATTTGGGTTAAGGCTTCTCCTAATTGGTCTTAAAGGCTTTCAGAGCTCCGCAGGCGCCGAGAATATATTTAGCGGAATATATTAACTTTAAGCTGTGGGATTTCATTTATCACACCAAGAACTTTCATTTATTCTATGTCACGGATGTTCCATTCCATCGTAACACTTTCAAGGCACTCGGGAGGTAAGAGCACTAGCCTTCCGCAGATGAGACTGGGGTTAAAACTCTGCCAAATAGATGGGATGATTGCGGTGACTTGTGATATAGAATTAAAACAATGTATAATGAACTTTATATCGATTCGGCGGAGTTTGAAATAATTCTGTTTCGTAAAGATAATTAATAAGACAGAAATTGAGGCATCGATATTTAAAAAGATTGGGCGAAAGCATTTCGATGTGAACTCCAGAAATATGTTTGAACCAGAGCTTATATTAGGTGGCAGCTCTGCTTTTTTGGGAGCACGTTTATATTATCATTTGTGCGGTTTATTATTAACATTTTATGTGGTAAGTGGAGCATGCTTTATGGGTATACAAGTGCAGGAATTGATATTAATAATAACGGGCTTCAAAACATAGTGAATATCGTTTTATTGAATTGTCATTCTCTTAAGTTAGCTTCCGTTTCTTTAAAACTTGCCGACTGCATTCAAATTTGCGTACTGAAAAAAATATAGTTTTAGCCTTATAAGACTTGTGCGTTTTTAATTCTCGTTCTTCAATCGTTTGTGCTATTGAAATGGCTCTTATTTCCTTGTTATCGCTCGGAAAATAGGCTTATTTCTTGTGGTTGTCTGTGGAAAAGTATTTACTGGGCGATTGTGCTGGACGATGTAGTAATCAATGAATTTTTATTTAAAGCTGTTCATTAAACAGTTATATTAGCAAATATATACTGAAATTGCGCGTAACCTAGTTGGTGCGTGATGTTCTCCAAAAAATACGATATCCTCCTATTATACGAATCTCATTGGTTTTTTAAAAAGAAATTTTGCCGTTTATCTATTAATCGAGTATTCTTGAGTCTGTTGTTGGACGATTATTGTCTGAGCGTTGAAAAGTAAAGCGCTCTTCTCCAGATAGCTTCTTCTTTAGTTATCTGCTTTCGCAGGACTATAGGTGTAATTTATTCTGCTACTTCTATCCTCTGCCCTTCTCTTCATTTCTGCATATCCCTTCCCTTCTTTTAAGCTGTCGATCATCTTCACTCTTCTCTTTCTCGTATTACTCTTCCCTCTACTGCTTCTTTTAACACATCTCTCAGCAAGCACTTGATCTCAATGAATGTCAAATCCTGTTTCTTTTCCTTTGATTGATTAATTTAATCAGTATTCTTTCTTCTTCTACTCTCCTCAGAACCTCCTCATTTTTTATCTCGTCTGTACACCTTATGTTCACCATTCTCTTCCATACCCACATTTCAAAAGCTTTTATTCTTTAGCAATTATTCTTAGGAATGGTTCATGTTTCATAACCATTCATAAACGCGCTCCATATCGTGCGCTTTATTATACTTTTTCTCAAATTTATATCAATTTTACTTTCAAATGTTTTCCATTTATTCCTGAAAGCTTCCTTTCAGATCCTTATTCTACTTCTTTCTTGCATCTCCAGTCTTGTGGTAGCTTTGTGGCAAGATATTTCTACCTTTCTACCTGTTCTAGTTTCTAATATCTTACCAGATAGGTATTTCCTTCTTTTTTAAAATGTAATAATGTGGCATGTTAGTATCCCCTTCTTACCGCGCGGACCAAATATAAATGACATTGCTTGAAATCGCTAGTCGCGGAATATTTTCACTTCCTCCCTATTTCGGACTTTTAAGTCCATCCTGAGAGTCGATGCTTCCTCGTAGGTCCCTTTAAGGGAACCGTTTACCAGTCTTCTTTCCCCTGCTGGTTGGAGTAAAGACATTCTCTATGTTCTGGTCCGCTGAACCCCTCACTCAAACCATCGGATCTAGATTTTGTTGTTCCCAGTGTGCGAGATGTCAAGGAGAAACCGGGCGGAACCCTTCTGGTCGATTATCGACACAGCGACCATGTTCGTTCGGAGCATTATGCCAGAGTTCCTACACACGAGAGGGTTGGAAGAGTTTCTTCTCGGGATTTTCTCTTAAAGGCGATACGTTTCTCTATAGCTCCTAGTCTGTGAAGTCTACCATTTAAGTTTCTTATCTTTTGTTTCGCTGATTAATACCGCTAGGGGCTTGAATAATATCAGTTTAGCGCTAACCAGCAGCTCAGAACTTGATCATAAAGAGTTGAATAGCTTAAATCTTGCGAAATTTATTTATTTCTCCGTCGGAGGGTTTTTTTTGTGACATTCGTAGAATTTTCATTGGAGGATAAAGAAGATAAGATCGTACTCGTATATGAAAATTGGGACGCATGAAACATCCAGAAGTTGGGTCTCTTTTAGTGATAGTTAAACAATTTAAAGCCTGAGATCCATATTTCCT
Source organism: Ladona fulva (assembly GCA_000376725.2). NCBI lineage: Eukaryota > Metazoa > Arthropoda > Insecta > Odonata > Libellulidae > Ladona > Ladona fulva. Next base: position 56,922 of record KZ309024.1, read on the forward strand.
TTTATTCAGGGTAGATAGGAACACTAGATAATACATTCTTTACATGTAGTAGCAAAATAAAATTTCTTACCGGGTTATGATCTCTAGAATAAAAATTTTAAGTAAGATATTAGCGTATATTTTCTTAACGCGAGATTCTAGTTAAAAAATAAATGTTTCGGCGTTGTTTACGGTAATAGTTGTCTATACCGGCTCAGTTTGCGAAATGTTGGAAACAGCTGCTGGACGGTAAAATATAGGTCGCCTCTCCCATCTTTCGGGAAACTGGGTTATACAGGGGCTCCTGAACTCCAGGTCGCGACCCAAATTTGGGTCAAATAGGACTAGGAAATCCTGAAGTGCTTATCAATGTCGAGATAAAATCCTAACGATGTAAAACTATGGAAGAATTTTAGAATGCATTGAAAACTCATAATACAGCAGGTTCTGCTTCTGGAGATCTTTGTCGCCTCTCACAAATTATAAGTTTTTTGCGGTTTCATGTTTTTCTCTTCATTTTTGCAGCTTGTAAAAATCTAATCGGAGAACTTCTCAAAAGGAATAGAAATCTTTTCTCGTTCCTTCTTCGTGGTATTTTACGTCCTTTAAAAATAATTTCATCAAAATCTCGTCTTTCCAGATCGTGATGTCTCTGCATTTCTGCTGCTTGAATCTCGCTTTTGTCTATTAGTTCAAAATTTTCGGGACGTGACCAAAATAGCCAACGTGTCTTTTCATCCATTGAGGAAGTTTTGCGATTAATGGAGGATGTCTGGAGTAACCCGAATCGCGACCGAAGAAATAAAATGCCGACACATCATCGATCCTTTTCGGTACTCGTATCTCTTTTTTGAATCGAAAGCCTCGCTTCAATGATGATTTCACACCATAAATCGCATTCGAGGATAGAATTCGAACTAGGTCACACGGCGCGATGCACTGGCCCGCGTACGATCCTCCGTTCGTTGCGTGAGCGATGGCAATTTTTCTATCCATGGGCGTTTAAGAAGTAAAAAGAGAGCTTTTAAAAACTCAATGGCCAGTCCGGGCCCATTATTTAATCTCTGTTAAATAAGAAATCGAACATGACACCGCCGGGAAGATTTCTCCCAAAGAATGTTTCCACGTTCGCAAACGGTCGAAAGATTTTTGCGTCTCCTATGTTTGTAATAATTATATCCATCCTCCGTACAAGCTAAGTTATGTATAATTAATTTCATCCCTAATCCCAACACTTTCGATGAAGGCCACGATTTTCCCTTAGGCCAATAAGAGTATTTTTCCTGAATACGTTTAATAAGCGCTCCGCCTTATTTCTGTCATATACTCGTAGATGAATGTACGCTAACCTTCTGTTTAGTCATTGAAAGCTCTCCTTGGCTTTACCTTTTCTGCCGAAGGACTTTCCCATCCACTCACCTGCCTACTCGGTCGTAGCATAATTATTTTTTGCGGTCCACATATTTTTCACCTCTCTCCAGGTAAGGGAATAAAGGGCCTCAATGCAAAGTCGTACGAAGGCGCCTCTTTCTATATTTTTCCATAAAATTAACGAAGGAAGAAATGATCATAGCGGTTGCCCCGTGAGTGCACAACTCGCCTAGTCTACCACCTAGTGTCGCCCCAGCATCTTTCATTAGTATATTATGTCTCTCAATTTACGCGGTTTTGCCCTTCATGTTGCAGCATCGACATGGAGCCGTAGGATTTATAATCGGATTTGATATGTATGTAAGTTTAAGTAAATTGTCATGTCGCTATTTTTCACGCTTGTTATTCTTTGATATTTGGTTACGGCTACGGCTTTCCCTATTTCATTTCTTCATATAAAATCAAGCGTGAATTATGCGTTTTTCGTCGCTTAAAAGTGATATTTGCCTTGTCTTCTTTCGTGTTGTATGCCTGCGGGCGTTTCTCTCTCCTATTTATATTTTACGTTTTCTGAACTACTTTTAAAAAATTCTATTTCAATTAAAACTAGGGTTTTTGGCGTTTTATTTACGTTGGAAATTATTAGTTGGGAGCGGGTACTACCTCCGAGTAAAGATACAATACATTAAAACCCGTTAATTTTTTTACGTTATCTGTATCGCCGTTATCTCTTCTCTTCTGCCTTGCTCTAAGGGTGCTCCTTTTGTCTGTTTCAGAGGACTTATTTCCTGAGAAGAAAAAGAAGATATGGCGAAACAGAACAATCTATCTATAGATTCAATCAACAATCAGTGCGTTATCGTTCCTCATTTGTTGCATCAAGTACGTAAATTTTGCTCGTATGTAAACCGATCAAATAATAAAATTCACTGTATCAGGCGAGGTGTTGCGGAAATCCATCGGGTAGCAAAAAGGCGTGATTTTCGTTTGGTCCCCCGAAAAACGTCTTAATCAGGTTTTACTGTATATTGCCAATGTCCATCAGTACCACCTCCGCCTTTATGGATATTATCTCCGTACGAGATAAAAGATTGAGAAACTCCTGTCTAGTTAGCCCTTGGTGGAAGCGGTCGATTGGTGACAAGAAGGGGGGGGGGGAGTTGGGGGAAGGGGATCTCCGATAAAAACTGCTGAAATCGGAAATTACCATTATGTCTGTTATTCATTATCACTACCAGCCGAGTCCATCAGGAGTAAGTGGGACAGAGGCTACAGCAAAAATCTATTCACCTCTTGTCTTTCATTTACTTTATCGTTTAAGGAACTCAGCCTTTCGAATCTTCTTTTCTTTCCCTTCTTCGCCAATTCTGCTCCATTATCTCTCTTCGGCATTGGAGTGTTTGTGCTCCCAAGTACCCCACCATGTAAACTTCCGCTCCTAAGGAGCTTTCATTCCTCTATCCCCTTCATCTCGTGTCCCGCGTGTGCTACCGGTTGCTGTGGTTTGCTTCCCAGCTCTATTCTTCCTCCTCCAAGTCCACACACACTTTCCGATCAAATCATTCCTCTTTACTCGCTCAGTCTTGCATTAATGATGTCATAATAGCAAATATTCCGGAAGCAATGGATGTTCAAAGCGTGATGTTTTATGTTAGCGCACCGGTTCATCCTTTGCGTCGTAGCTCCTTTAGTGATATTATGTAGAAATTGATTTGAAATTTTAATCTAACCAAAATTAATTTTTGAATGAAAATGTCCCTCTTTTTATTTAATTAAATCGCTAAAGAGATGAAATATTACAAAGTTTCAGATTTCCCCGAACAAAAATCATTGCTCTCATCGTCTATTTTCGGATCGGAATTAGCTTACAGTTTCTCTCGTCGCATTCATTACCGTTGAGGTATTATAATATTTTTAATAGTTAAAAATATTCGGTCGCGTCTCTGGATGACCTTTCGCTATTAACCCAACTCCCTCAGCGATAGTATTAGTTCGACCGCGATTGATATTTGAATCTGATATTGCCGGATTTCGTATGTAAAGAGACATTTCTGATTTTCGGATTCGATTCTATTTCTCAATCAGAACATATCAGTAATCTATTATCTCGTTTCGATTGGTTGTTCGATTCGACAGAAAATTAGATATTCGGAGGCCCTTGATACATATTATGCACACGTTCTGATTAGACGAGACGAGCCGATAACGGGATAAATCATTTTGTAATCTCATTCTTTCCGCGGAAATAGGTTGATCGCTTGGCGTTTGATTCCTCAGCTATCTTCCGGTAGGCAGTTTGATGGAGATAAATGCAGATACGGCTGATAATTCGAACAGCAATTTGTAAAGATCGGCAAATGATAGTTTGACTAGTAATATCGGGCATATCTCTAAAATCCTGTTTAGTTTGTTATTGGCATGTTAGCGAGAAGTCTTCTTCCCTCCTATGCGGGGGAGTTATGCGCTTCCCTCAATGAAGGGTTCTTATTATTGACGGCGTCACTCACTCTGTCCTCGCTGTATTTAATGTATGGAGCCTTTGAGGGAAACTCGGTCAGAGCAGTTGCCCCTCGTTGGTTTCTTTTGCGCTCGCTTTTAAAACCCCACTCAGGAATCGCTGTACTAGTATGTAATGCACAAATCCGGGAAGTATGTTGTCTCCTCCCGTTTCTAGATGACGAGTTATGCGAGATAATCAGGTCCTGTTTGTAGGTTAACGTTCACATCCGGATGTGAAGCATCTAATCGGATATCTTTACCTGATAGTTACGACAATCATATAAAAACCACGTCCCAATGACTGAAGTTCTTTTGTCATTCATCAATTTTGAGTTGTTAACTAAGGTTTTGGTGTAAGGAATGCGTAAAAACGTTCTTATAAAATTTTACTCATTAAGTACAATGTGTGCGTCCTTAATTTTTTATCAGTATTTTTCTACTTTCGGTTAGCAGTCTAGAATGAGGCCCGCCGAAGGTTCTATATAGGCCCGCCAGTCTTTCGTAAACTTTGTTTCGATTTCAGGAACTTGAATCTGTTAATAATTTAGGTTCAAATTATGGAACTCTTTATTCAATCACCTCTTAAAATTGTTAACGTTTGGACTAAATATTTTTTTGCGTACTGGATAGAATCTTCACTAAAAATCTTCTCACTTGGATATTTCTAACATTATATTACGATATTCGTGTATCGTCTTCCATTTGGCGTAAACAAACTGTAAGAAAGTAGTTAAGCAAAAGTGTGGGATAAAAAAATTAAGAAATTAAGCGGGAAATTAAAAATTTACGGGATTAAAAAATGTTTATCTGAATGAAGGGTATCTTGCAGTGACGCGTGGTTAATAAAATATCCAACTCATCCAGCTCTTCGGCTTGTAGATTGGTATATATGTATGGCTGGCAGTCTTTATCAGTTCATCTTTCTTTTTGCAATCATCCTTAAATTTATCCCTATGAAATGTCATTGGAGTTCACAAAGGCAATTCTGTTGAGTCGTTATTGGCGAAAGAGTCAATATCCTCACGGTTCAGTGTCCGTTTACGTACTACGAAAGCAAAGCTGTCCTCTGCATCCAGACGGACTGCAAACCAGTTCAGCCCATGCGATACATTAAACGAACCTTTGGCGGACCGCGAAGCAATAAGGATGGGGTTGGTTACTTCACATAGGGCACCTGATGAAATTCGTTCTCGAGTAGTTGAGCTGATTGAGAAACATTGCCGCACACATTTCTCCCTCGCAGAGTAAACCGAACGGAATCGATCTAAGTTTCCACTTGTTTTTCTGCTCCTCCGCGGTACCAAGAGCGAAAATAACGCGAGAGGTCAGTGTGCAATGGATGGGTTGAATATCCCGGTCGGTCGATAACTTCCCGCTTATGAGTCGCAAGTGAGAAGAGCGTCGGGTTTCATACCAGATTACACGATCCTTTTGATCGATCGACCTATATTAGCCCGGATCCTTTCCGGGGCCAGATAATCCGGAGACCAAGTTTCGGTCGTTATCTCCACGTGGGTGATTCTCTCACAAAGGCTGAATGTCTTCATCAAAACTGTTCGGGGATCATTCATTTCTTTTCATACTTGATTAAGCGATTGTGTAGATTTCCGTCATCTCTCGCAGAATAACTTGGAACGATTATTTATTTCTCAGGATTTAGTGTTGAGTGTTCGTGACGTTTGCAGTGGAACAATAGCTTCCCTGGAAATTTTGAATGTACCGCAATTGAACGCTCTTCTGAGTTGAAAAAGCCATAAATACACTTCCAGTGCGAGTCGCCCAGGCTTGCGGATGTCAGTTCACTACCGATGGTATTTGATGGGGGATGAGGAAGAACATCAATTTGGTTCGAACTCTCCGTCGTTGAAGGAAATTTTCTCACTCAAAATGTCAGAAGTGAGCTATGTATTGTGCCTTTCATATTCAGGGTCCTTGATATCAATAAGAAAGCAATTTACATTTAGAGTGGGAAAGGTTGGGCGAATTCAGATGAGTCTGTGTTGCATTGTGAGGTATTGAAAGATGCTTTGGTTTTTTGTTGAAAAGTACCGATTTTTCTAGAAATTTTCGGATTGCGGAAGTTATCTACAGTTTATTAGGAACATTGATGCTTCAGAAATTCAGATATTTTGTAAGTCATCATTAAACTGCAAATTATAAAGACTACCAGACTAAAGAAATAAAGACTACCAGAAAACAACAATTACTTTTGACAAAGTAGAAGTGGCTTGTTATATTTCATCATCACCGCAACACATCTGGAATCTCCAATATTTAACGGTGAGCTTGGAGATTGAATTCATTATTTCGTCTATTTTTAATTAACCTTAGGATCTAGTATTCTCAGTACAGTCCTACCTAAAATCTTCTACAATTTATTCGTAAAAAAATAATTTCCTCCTACAGATAGGCATCTTGTTGGGTATGAATGTGGATGAAGAATAAGAGAATCTTAAGGCCTTGAGGTGCTGTTCGTAGAAGAACTTTATAGTAAACAGTTGAAAGATAATTTTAATGTTAGTGTTTTGAAGACTGCTGCGCGAGAATGAATTACTTGCTATTTAGTATCGGCGAAGGCTCCGTTTGTCTCTTAAGGGATAGATCCTTTCCTACCTCTGCGTTACGTGAGAGGGCGGAACTTTTACAAACCACGTGAAGGTGCTCGAGAAAGTGAAGGAGCCAAGTCTTCTCGTAGGTTTTACGACAAATTTATCTGTTGCCATCAAATGCCTTCACCAGCGATCTCCTCCCTTCCCTCTGTCATTATGGATTAAAGTTTTGATGTTCAACGCTTCACGTAAAGGCGTCTTTTAGTTAACAACCAGCCATCGCTACGGTTTAGGAAAACAGGAACCCTTTTCGGAAATCCGGAGGTAAAAGTTACCGGGGATACGTTTCTCCATGGCTTATTTTTCGTTTCAAAGAATCGACGCTTTTGACGTATTTTGATCACCGCAACACGTATTTCCGATTCGTCTCGAGCAGCGATCCTGTGAATAGCAATGGAGAAACGCATGCCAAAATATAGCCTATGCGAGACCGCGTTTTGACGACGCTAGATGACGTGTTCCGCCTCCTAGTCACTACTGTTTCACTGTATCTTGTCTCATTGCAATACGTTCATAATTATCCGGGCTAAGTACCGGAGGCTTCTTTCGTATCATCAAAAATCGCGAATAGTTGAGACCAAAATTGTTGAAACTTCATTCTGTAATGATCTGACGTAATAACTGCTCCTTTAAATTGCAGGGAGGAATACTAACATTAATACGCATGCAAGCGTAATGCATTTTTTACTTTTCTACGGTCTTCTTCCTGGACTTTTCTTAAAACGTCCTTGTGTCGTTGCTTAATTCTTTGTACCCGTTTAGTTTAATGACCGGAAAAATTGCGAAGACTGAGGCTGTATCTAAAATTCAAAATGTCTTCTTCCTCTAAATAGTGTAGTGGTGTAGCGTGTTTTAAGGCATACGGTTAATCGAAAGACGGACGAAAGAGGCTTTACCGTTCCTCCTGTCATCAACCATCTCAAATATAGGACGACGAAGGACGTCCTTTGGCGTTAGGGAAATAAGAGCGAATTCCTTTGCATGTTAATTTCCGCTATTTTTTCTGTTTATCCCCAGTTTTTCTGTTTATCAGTATTCGGTGGCATTTCCTTTCTCTGATTTTTATCTTGTTTTTTTAAGTTTTAGCCGCTTAGAAATCTTTTGTGCGTTCGTTTTCTTTCTTCCTAATTTACGTTAAGTTTTGTTTTTCTTAATATAGGGAACTGGGTGATGATTATTGAGGTTTGATTGCCGATAATTTTAAAGGTTACAGAGAATCCTCATCTTTTCTACTGAAAATCGATTCATCGTCAAGTGATGGTAGGAAACCCTACGAAAAGATCGTCAGAGAGTAGGAAGGGGATGTTGACTCCGCAGTGTGTCATGAGGGTTCACCGGAAGGACGAGCGTGATTCAGTGAGTTGAGACGCGATTGACTCATCCGAAGGGATGAATTGCCTTCGCCCGTGACACGGCGCTCCGTCGGATGACTGTCTGGGACATGGGCTGCAGCGGTAGGGCAGTGGATGACGTGGACCGGCCCGGAAGGTCATAACGGCAGTAAATGCAAGTGGCGAGAGGGGGACACGAAGGGTGTTGCAGTGCGGTGGGTGGGATTCGGGGGCATCGCTATGGTGAGCTCCTGGCAAGGCGAAGGGGTTTACACTATTTTGGGGTTTAGGATTTGTACCTTCTACGGTATCATCTGAGGGATTTTTAGTGGCTAAATATACCCTATGAGTTTGAAAAGGCTTCTTTTCGTAATAAATAATTTTATGCGAGATTTACGGCAGTTAAAAGATTCGTTTCTTCGCTCTGAAGTGTTTCCATTTCCACACAAGGAGAAATCAACAAGAGCAAGAACTGAACTGAGAACTGTGTTAATCTCACTCGTAATCTCGTATAATATCCTTTTACATGGCACTCGATAAATTCAAAAGTTATGGATTCACAGCGTTGTGCTGCGACAGTTACTTCGCCGTTTGCTTACTTAGAGCAGCACTCTGCATACAGTACTCTTTACTGAGTCTTTCGAAAGTGAATTTACTTTACGAATTTAATTATGTTAACAATTATCTGATCGAACAGAGTTGTTTAGTTGCGTTAGGGTATTCTGAAGGTAAGTAGATAATTGTCATATTTAATCTTAGATAGTGAGATCTTGCGGAACTGCATTATCGCTGGAAAATAATGAAGATAAATAACCTTTGCAGATTTCACGAATTAATTATCTCACGACCGTTTTCTCCAAGTGATCGGTTGCTTCATCCGTCGATGAACTATCATTTCTTATCATTCAACATCGTTGGAGAATCGATTTGTGGAGTTTGAGCACATTTTTCGCCTTCAATATTTCTGGGAGGATATTCTTTCGTGTTTAAAAGCAGCTGGGGACTTAAGAACGCTCGTCGTTCTTTCAATAGTTAGTGAAAATTTCGTTAGAGTATTTGGAAATATTCTACTTTCGATGGTTTTCTTTTATTTTTTTTCAGCCTGGTCTGAAATTTATTCGCAATTGTATAAATTACAGTTGTCCAACCACATTCGAATGGAAGCTTTTAAGCTTTCCCTCTTGCCTGAATCCATCTTTCAGAGGTCTGAAAGTCGAATGGATCTAACGGTTTGAATGTCTCGGGAGTATCGGCACGTATTGTGTGTTCGGTAAATGGCTTCCATCCATTTTGAATCAACCGAGTGCCCTGTTCTGATACCAGAGGAATCGATTGACCGCTGTCACTCACCGGAGAGGACAGAAGGTGTTGCAGCAGGCCACACGATGGGCAAACACGTCCGCTCTGTCCGGTAGGAAAAATAAAACAGTCGTCCCATCTTCCGGGGACATGTCTCCAATCCATCCTTCTCATAGTCTTCTTTTTCTGCGGAAGGATAAGTCATCAGGTTACCATAACAGTTTTCTAGATCCTTGCTTATGGTGATGGAAAGAAGAAATCGCCCTTCTCAAGATCTCAAATGATTTCGATGGTTGCATAGCATTCAGATGTATTCCTTGAGGGCAAAAATCTGCAGGGATGTGGTCACTATGGTTTTTTTGATTTTTATGAGTTATCTTTTGCAACGCCGGTTCTTGTCAGCATGCATTTTTCTCTCGAGTCCTTTTTTGGTATTGCTCTCTGCAGCCTCAAGAGAACGGAAAACCGATGTCTACATTTACGCGGTTGTTGCGTGTGATCGGCAATAATATTCCGCTGGGCATTCTGATCTCGTTTGTCATCTTATTGCTCTTCTTAGTAAGGTTCTATGGTTTTGAAACGTTGGCGGATCCACCGCATGATTTATGCTTTGGAATTAAGAAATAAATATGTAGCGTTGATAGAACTCCCGTAAATCCTCGAAATTTGCGCAAAAATGTTCAAGATATTCACGTTTAATTCTATCGTAAACGGCAGTATCTTATAAGAACGGTACCTTCTGTATATCAGTATATTATTGTTTCAACCTTATGATTGATAAACATTTTCTCTTAAACTTTTTTGCTCGCTTATGTAAGGTGTAGGTTGCATGGAGATTAACTACTCTTGTACCCGGTATTATAATGGTATGTTAGAGCTAAAGTGAATATTATAGTTAACATCCATGCTAATCCGTCTTATATATATATATATATATATNCTTCTGTTGACTCATTATTTACGTCATTTACACGGATGACTAGGTTAACCTAATTTCACCAATTATCAGTGTTATATACCTTGTATGTTTTTCATTTCCTTTCTCTAGTTTCACCGGTAGATGCGTAGAAAAGATAACCCTCGGGGAATGTGCTTCTATTTTCAGTACGAGAGAATCGCTAATAACCTTTTCTCTTTTATAATAAGTTTCTCCTAATCACCTGGTGGGATACACGGAGAAAGGAGGGGAAGACTTAAGAAGTTAAAGCTTGCTGGTTGATATTCTGGAAGGGTTTAGTTATATAGGAATCAAGGGTAAGGGAAGTTCCGGGCACATGAACCCACCAAAAGTAGGAAGACCAGTTTCATCATTCATTATTTAGTCAGAAAATTTACATCTTCGGAGAAAAAAAGAATTTACTGTTTAAAATATCTTGTTGCATCCATTTCGGGTTTGGTGGGAGGAATTTCTACCGTCTGAATGATACGCTACCACGTTATTTGCCCACTTTGTAGCAAAAAGGTGAGAAATATTCCTAATACCTATGTAATGACTCTAAATATCAGTAGTATTTGCCAAGGACTGGGATTCATTATCAGGTAGTCCATTTTAAACAATTTGATACTTTTCGGAAAGCGTAAATCTCAGAGAATAATTTTGCTCATTTATTTATAAAATAAGATGTTAGATTTCTATATTTCATACTCTCAAGACCAAAGTCCTTAAACAGTTCTCAGTCTGCTATTCAATCTCACATACTCAAAATGTATATATAAGTTGTCTTCAGCTTCGAATAAGCTGGTAAGAATTCAAAATAATTATAGTATCAAACGGCAGTAAACTTTCCCTCTGTATTCCCAAGAGCCATTTATTTAGTCGCCGTAATTCTCCAATATTTTTCAAGTAAGGGGAAGTGCCAAGGACAGAAGGGTTTTATGAAGCGGGGCTCGTTTTTTTTTTGCATTTTGCTTTGCTGTAATCGCTGATTCTTATTTATGTCACGAAAACTAATGCCTTCTGAAATGAGCTTATGTGAGCAATAGATGTATAGTCTTTGTACCATCTGAACTGTACTGTGTAGTCATTTTTTACCAATGAACTTAAAGGATATGGAATGTTCCGTCAATATTAAACAGATCAAACTTTTTCTATCTCACAATTAAGTTAACTTGGACAGAATAGAATGGAATTTAAAAATTACGTTTTTCCTCGAGATAAAGCGGATTTAGACGTTTCACGTTCTCCAATGACTCGCCGCTCGAAAGCTGTGAATTTCACTTTTTTCCGTTGGATTCCACCGCTTCTTTTGTTTAACGTTTTCCTCGTTCCTTTTAAAACGAGTGACCCCACGTCAGAATCCGTCCCATAACCCCAGGCGAGTGTTTTTCATCTTTCGCCGAAATTTCACGAGCTCCTTATCTTTCTCTTCCCTTATCTGTCCCTCCTCTAGCATCCTTTTATCCACTATAATTCATCTTTATGCCTTTATCTCCCCGCAATATCCTCGTTTCCCTCGCCAGTTCCCCTTTATGCATTTCGCCCTCCCATTTCGTAATGCTTACACTAATAGCACTCCTCCTGCTTCTTAAACGAGTGACGGTATTTTTCATCTCTCCCTTTATTCTTCCATTGCATCTCCGCCCTTCCTAACGCGTGGGTCGTTTACCAAAAGATGTGGAGGGAATCGCTCGCCCACGTGCGAGACCTCTGCTAGCGTCCTCCAATCACCAGCATTTCTGCCCCATGTTTCGTTGCCTGAACACTCACGTAAGAGAGGGCTAATTGCGCCCCGGTCACCTTTCTTCTGCGTCCCGCAATGAATTTGAGAATTAAATCCCTAATCACTCCATCTGGTTGCGAAGCTTAAATAATTTATCCTGAAAGACTTACGCTCCGATACTCCGATAGTTTTGCTCACTCAGCCGACCCAAGGATTAAGAAAAAGCAATTAACGGCTAGTGTATTTATAAAATGTGCTTTTGGCTGGAATATTGTAATTTTTCTTGCGAATCGTAATATTGAGAATTTGAGGTGTTGTTTAGACAGCGCACAAGCGTTTACTTGTGTAATTATTTATTTATTTACAGGTTACGCCGCAGTTAGACAGAAGTCTGGTAGTTTATATATACATTAATTAAAAATAATAATGATTTAGTTAAAATTTAAGGTCATGTCACCATACGATAATTAACTATATGCTATATAACGGAATGAATTAAAAATTACAATAATGAAAACGAAACATTAACCTCCATTACATATCATTAAATTATCATCAAGATTTTTCAGGGTTCTTGGTAGTCCTTCACGGCTTCTGTGGCAGTACCGGGGCACACGTAGTCCCCGCCGTACATCACCCTACCAGGCAATCCCCTACTCCTCTCACATTTCGTTTCTTAAATTATACTCACACCAATACACTAAATTTGCACCTATTTACATCACATGATATACTATTTTGACAAATACATACAACAAATTAATCAATTAAACAAAAAACGATACACAAATAACCAATTAATATTTTACAATTACATTTCTTCTCAAATGATTTTGGATTCTTAGGAAAGGACTCAAAGAGCGATCCAGGTAACTTGTTCCACTCGGCTATGCCTCTATTCAAAAAAGAGTATTTGGCTATATTAGTTCTTTGCGGCCTAAGTTTTATTTTATGGTTAAACGAATATTTGTGAAGTTCTTTAAAGGAATGGCCTAGTAAATTCTCTAAGACACTCGTAAAATAGTTTGATTTAGCACAGTTTCTCAGATCCTAGCTTTGAAGGGTGCAAAATTATTATTTTTGCAAAACATTAACCCCCCTAATCATTTAAACAGATTGATTTGTGGCTCATCATCAAATTCATTTACTGAAAATTGTAATGATAAACCAAGTTTTGATCTTGTTAATTTGTCTTTTATTTTGGATTAATTTTTGATGAAATTACCAACATTAACATAAACATAGTATGAAGAAATTACTTTTCTGAAAAAAAATTCTTGTTCAGTTGTATTCGAATAACATGGCTATGAAGTTGAAGGTACCATGAAAGTGTCTTTACCAGCGCATATTCAGAAAAAAGAGCTATATTTAGTACAATAAAAACAAAAGTTGACTACGCCCACAGAAATTATACTCGAAAAACACGGCCGGTTTCGAGTCTTCTACCTTTAATATCTTCGATGTATGATTTTTCAAATATATCTGTGGTCGTAGTCAAGTTTTGCTGTTATCGTACCAAATATGAACAAGTTCCGCCAGATTTCTCCAGAACTAATTAGTTAGTGCTTTATTTAATTTAGGACTTGCAAATTTCATCGGAAAACAAAGGAGGGAGAGATTTTCTAGGAAAAAAAACAACCCTCCCTTCGGCCGGCCGAGCGATAAGTTTGCCCTCTCCCGGTTCACAGTCGATTCATCCGTATTCGCATGCGAACTGCGTTTATGTGAAAGGTACGTGGGCGTTCGCCTGCCTCACTTCCTTTCACTTACCTATACAATATCATCCTCCCTCCCCCCTCTTTCTCTCTTCGCGTGAAATTGACTTATTTCCTGCTGTCCCTACGGTCTTGCCCTTTACCCCCACCCTTTCCGTTATCCCCTGCTCCCCGGATTCTCTTCCCTTGAACCCTTAACATTCTCTTATCTCGACGTTTATTCCTATTTATTTTTAATGATTTCTATCCTTGATATTTGCTTGTTTCGCCCTCTTTTCCGCTCATTTCCTTTTTCGCGTAATGGAAGGCAAGGCTCGCCTCAGTTTTCTGCGAATGAGGGAATCTTTGTCTTTTAGTCTTTATGGGAAAATCGAATCAATGAACTTGAGTTTTTGGTTTTTTTATGTGGTTGAATTTAAAGTTTCCCTTAGTAGTGTTATCGATGAACTGTCAAGTTCCATATCCTAGTAGAAAGTGTCAATCTCGTTTATATTTGTTTTATTTCCTCTCCGCGACAGCGAACTGGATCTAAAAATATTCCGGGGGGCGATCAAATTTATCCACACAAGTGAGATAAATGTATAAAAGTTAACGTAATTCAATGCATCCCTTCAACGTTTTCGTATAGTTTAAAGTTATAAAGGAAATCGAGTATGTTAAAACCATCTTTTCTGTTTTTTGGGGTTTTTCAGTCGTAATGGAGTTATTTGCAAACCTCAAAGAGAAATCGAGAGGAATGGTGTATATCTTCTTCGTTCCTCAGTTACTAATCGCTATCTTTGTTCCAGCGTAAGATTATATATTTATTTGTTAGTCCGATCGATAATTTAATACCTCAATATACAGAGAAATTTGACGCGGTGCTGTTTATTCGTCATAACAACCCTGCGTAACCATAGAGGGAAACCTATATAGTTATGGGATATCATTCATATGGGAGCCAAAGTCAACCGTATCATTAGTTGCGCGAGTGGTTGAACACTAGCGACCTCTTAATGGTCTTTCGTCACGTACTCACTACTTCCTATTCGGGTAGCATACAAAATTCAACATTACGTCTCAGTCGAGGTGCTTGAGATTCCACCGCAAACCAAACTTATGATCGTTTGATGGTAAGGCTAAATCGTTACCTAAAGGAGTATTTCTTGAGCCTTATTTGTTTAAATTTTACGAATTTTGACTACAGTGATGCCTCGACCATTGAAATTTTTTGGCATTACCTTCATTGGTCGAAATGTGAAATCCGTAAGTTAATAATCTGTAAGCTGTAAATACACACAAACGGACAACAAATACCATGCACTTGTGGTAAAATGTGAACCATTTCAGAATTTTTTGGTCAATTGAATTATTGGACGTTTACTCGAGCATTCTTCAATCAAAAGATTCGTTTTCCGAATTCTTATTCGTTAGCCAAGTTCGAAAAACGCCGATAACAATCTTCATTAACGGTGTTGCATTATTAGCTTTAGCAGATGTATATCCGTGTGGGAATTCAGTTATAACTGTTATATTATTGTATAATTAAGTGAATTGGCTAGACCTGAATTTCTTACCATGCCTTCTTACTTTGCTCTATTCCTATTTCGTTCTATCCTCGCCTACCTTCTCCCTTCACTTCTCGGGCGGCGTAGGTGGGTATTTACAGTGGGCGGGGCTGCCCTCTCTCTCTTCCCAACCTCCGCATTCGGCTTGTAACACCGTGATTTGAATACCTGTTCGACTAGGCTGTCGAGACTCCTTTTTAACATATAGTGGCATTTGTATGTGAGCTGTACCGTCTTCGAATGGCTCATGAAGGGGTCGTTCTTTTAATCGGGGACTTGCTTCCTATGCAGCGTAGGGCCCTGAATCCCAAAGAATCTTCGTCTGCGTTTGGGGTGGATTTCTTTGGTGATTTATGCTCTCGTAAGGATTCGTGTTGTTGAGATGACAGATGCTCTATCGAGTGGCGACACTCGTCATTGTCGAGCGGTTGAAAGGGTGGGGAATTGTTTTAGATTTCTCCCTCCCAGAAGCCTTACCGAGGACACAAAAAGGCGGGCTGTTGTAAATCATTCGTGAGTGGTATTGGAAGACTTCGCGCAGATATTGTTTGTTTAGAATCTTTTGAATTAGATGTTTTAGTCGATGGCTCTTCGGTTCTGACAGTAACCCTTATTTGGTTGGGACTGCCTCTTCAGTTTGATGATTTGAGTAATTCTGATAGTCAAGGATACTTGTTTTGAATTTTAATTAAAATTTTCTTATTTTCCATCGCAGTTCTTCAAATATTTTTCTTAACTGTTTTCTACTTCATATTTTAGGATATCTTCATGGCCCATATTTGGTTTGTTAATACAAAGAACGAATAAATATGAAAGGAAAGGAAAGATTGTCTTGCTGGAATATTGTAGTACCTAATATGTTTTATGAAGATTGTATAGAACAAAGCTGTTCAAGAAAGTTGTGCTTTGTTCATGTATTGTGATCAAGGAAGAATGTCTGTTAGTAGAGGAAACTGTTAGTGGAGGTTAGGAAAAATTAAGAAAACAAATGAGGATGTTAGATAGATCTCTGAAGTGTGCATTACAAAATTAAATGAAGTACTAAGTTCAACTAGCTACAAATTGTCGAAATTGATTTCGAAAGAAGAGACTTTTCAATCAAATGTGAAGGATGATAGTTTTGTTATAAGTGTATAGTGAAAGTATCTTGGCCTTTGACTCAGTTGTTTTTATTGTCGTTTCATTCTCATGCTGGTGCAGCATGTAGCTGATTCAGAGTATTAATTGTAGTGGTATTTTGAGGGTTGAAGCTGTGAACTTGCCATATTTCTGGCTTTATTATGTCATCTGTATATATGTCAACTTCATTGTATAATTTAATTTTTTATGGAGTTTTCAAGGGGATAAAGGGAATGATCTCCAACGAGCCAACCGGCTTTTGTAAATGTTAATAAAATTTCGAAGCTGGCCGTGTGAATATAAAGTTTTGGAAGTGATTAAAGGCGATATTTTTGTCTTAGACCGCATATTCGGCTTATTCCTCCGCTTCCGTTAAACATTTATGAATCCCCGGATCATAAAATTACCGCAGAATCGATCTTTTGAAGTATTTGAGAATACAGCAGAATTTGCTAAGTGGGTGTGCTTTTCAATTGTTCGATTGTGGATCAATACAACCGATGATTTGGCGTAATGCATTCAGATGGTGGAGGTCATATTCTACGCTTAGTGTTTTGTATAGGCGTCATCGTAAGCGATGAGCAAATCGTCCGTGCAACAGATTTGAGACGTCATACACTGTCTTCGATCGAAGACCACCCCGAAAATCCCACTCGGGGGTGTTGGCGTTGGCTACACACCCCAACGATGAGTTCGACGGAGGGAGGAGAGAATTACTAGCTACACAACACTCCTCCGGGTAAATATTGCGAGCTCGAATTTTCCATTTCCGGAGAGTTTGATAACTCTCGCACGGGTAACCCCTTCAGCTCATTCGCTGGTGTCTTCCACTGTACGCCCTGTCTTTACCCAATATTCTCCGCTCCCTTCAATTCCTACATCAAAAGATTGGTGTCTTGTGTTTACCTGATCTGCTTATCGCTGGAAGTTACTTGCTCGCTATCTGTCAATCATGTATCAAGTATTCTTAGAATATTTGAAGATGTAGTCAGCGAATGTAACTGTGTTAGGTCTTTAACATTCTTTTTCATCGTTTTCCTCATAGTTAAGTATTCTTCGGTTGATTTTATTGATGGCAAGATTTGATCGGAGGTCCAGTGGTTTTACTGAAAATGCTGTAAAAGATATAAATCCTTCTGTGAGGTTATTAATGTGTTCTATTTGTGACAAACAAATGAAACTAATTTCAATTAGCCATCTGGAATTTAATCAAAATCCTTTAGTTTTGATTATTCTGTTAACATATAGCACTGATTATAAATACTAAGAGATTCAGTTCATCTAAGTTACTATTGTTTTCGTATTCTCTAAGTATTTTCTATTTTTTACTTATTATTAACTTAAAATGGATACACTGAAATGAATAATACTCCGAGGAGTCATTTGTTGGGATTTCACTAATCGTTGTTTTTTCACTAAATTCACGAATTTTCCGTCGTTTCTAGTAAAAATCAATCAAAGTCCCTTATCATGCTCATGATTTTATTGATCTGCAGAGCAAAATTTGATGACTGAATTTCGTAGAGAATATTTTCGATGTTCATTTTCGTGAGACTTTTACTCGTTTTAAGTTAAATCGCTCCTTACATCCCCAAATTTTGTTATTTATGCATAATTTTTATATTTTGTCATCAGCATGACTTTTGGAACATTTCAGAATCCCCGTAATTTCTTTCTCAGGTCAACTTGAGTTAATATTTCTTCTCTCTGCGCAATTCACTTATATTCGTAGATTTAAAGCAATAAAATTCGCCTGAAATTTTTCACGTGGGAGCAATCCGAAACAAAAGAATTCACGGAACCGTGGCTATTCTGTAAGCCCTCCGTAGGCCATCCTGTCCCCATCCACGGTTTCCACCCCCGCATGACCTTAAAGGGAAATCCATCAGACGAAATCGTCCCCTCGTCATCCGTACTACTCGGTTCGTAAAAGCACATATGGGGCGAAATGAGAAAAAACTTAAAATCGGTTCTCCATCATCTCTCCTCTTCCTCTTTCCCATTTACCTACGCTTGTTCCCTTCATTTCTACGTTTGCCTCTTATGTACTCATCCCTCCCCTTCAATATCCACGCGAGCCTTTGTATTGAACTCGTCCTCCCCTATCCCTTCTATGCGCCTCCCCCTCTCCGTAATCCGGACTTCCAAAATGAATCATCGATTTCTGTGTCCGAGTAATTTGGTTCTCGCGCCATTTCCCCGTTACAAAAGACCACCCGCCTTCGTCTGTCCTATTGCCTATGACGCCGGAGAAAATTGGGAATTGAATATTTAAGCGTGCGGAGGAGGACTATGTTGAAAGGTTAATTGAAGGTCTTTCGGAAATTTCTCTTTTTTCCCCACAGCCCTCCGATGCTTTTGACATAGTGTACGGGCGCAATCGAAGTTTTTCTGCAGTAGTTATGGATTTGTGTGTGATGTACGAAGGGTTATATACAATACCGGGGCTGTAGGTCTTTTTTTTATTGAAGCCCTTTTTCAGTAATTAGTGTCGTTTGGACGAAAGGGGAAGATAATGTTATGTTTTCTGAAACCGGGATGCCGTGACTCAGTGTACCGAAATAACCTCTTGGTGTACTGTAAATATCATCTATTGTACTGCATAAGACCCAAGAGTACAAGATCCCTCTAATTTTACACTTCGCTTGCGCTTGATTTTCCGTGACATTTTTTCATGGGATTTCGTAGCGAGTATAAAAAGAAATATTCCACCACACGCATAGTTCTCTTCTTGGTCAACTCTAATTGTTACTGAAGCTAACAAACGAATTGTAAATTGCGTTTCGAACTTCAATTTACAACGCAACTGTGTCCTGGGAAAAAAATGATTGGAAAGCGCTGCCCTAGAAACCTGAAATGCGAGGGTTCCGCTACAAAGGAAGAAGTTTGATAGATCCATATGCGGATTTCATTAGTACATTCGGTAATATAACGGAACTGATTGATGTGGGTTGGTTTCGGATGGATTACATTGATGTATCATTCGTACTCAGTCCAATCCCCGGAAATTAGGAAATTAATTAGAAATCCGATCGCTCCATTGAAATATTTTTGCCGATGCTTTCGATTGAGTTTCAAACTCGTGGAGTGGATCCGATGGCATTGTTAGATATTTAAGCAGTTGAATATTTTCTGCCGAATGGATTGGCTTCCTGGAGGAAAGTCGTCCTTAATTCCAAAGCTCTTTTTTTTATTCATCAGCGAAATGATCTAAATATCATGAATGAGAGGCTAATTTAGGAGAAGTTACAATAAAATCGTAGTTAAAAACCCAGGATTATTAACTCAAGAAACCTACGAAATGCCATTTCAAGGACATTTTTTTCGAATTTTCACTTCAGGGAGTGTATTTTAGCTTCAGTTTGGCTGAAATCAAATTCTGAATTTCCTGATAGCAAGTGTTTGATCTTTTCCTTTTAATTCTTATTTTTCAAGAACATTTACGGTTTTGGGAAATAATCTAAATTAATGTTTGTTTTCGCATTCAAATTTTTCGCATTTTGAATTGAGTGTAATATAAGCATTTTTCTCCGTGATTGAACCATAAACGCCTAACGTAAGTATGTAATCATGCCGTATATGGAGAATGTATGTAATAGCTACTTCCTTTAAATATAGGAAAGTGTTACCTCGTGATAATGGGAATAGAACGCTTCATACTAGTCGACTGTAAAATACTGTGGGAGTGTACAAAGTGTTTTATTCCCATAATGTAGTAGGTATGTTTATTCTCTTCTAGTCTGTCTTTATAATTTTTCACCATTAAACTGATTGAGAGTAATTAGGAAACTTCTTTATTACATTCGGGAGTCCGGGGAAAAAAGTTGAGTTTTTCATACTCAAGGAAAGTCACTCATTAGCTATTTTAAAGTCGCTTCAGCTCTGAGAAATCTGTGTTATACATTCGAATTACATGTCTTCCATTAATGGATGGAATGGTAAACACGACCAATATCGACCGTTACGGTGATCATCGGGTAATGGGGAAAGGGAAATAATATTTATTCTTCTTTAATAACGAGAAACATTCAAATTGTTTGTACGAAAATTATGTTCTAGGTAAAATAAGAATTTCTTACGAATGTTCTAGGTAAAATAAGAATTCCAGTTTCTTCCAGGAGATTAAACTGGAACCATTGCTAGGAAAATACGAAGAGCAAGAGAGAGAGAAGAATCATTAGAGGCGACTCGACTTAAATTGTTCCGTTTATCACCCTTTGTCCGACACAACAAAGGCCGTGATTCCCTCAGTGTTTGGGGTTTAATCCAGATTCGATCACGCTATCCGGAATGGGATTATCCGCAGATGTGAGGAAGAAATGCCCGTCGATTTAAAAAATGAGGAGAAGGATGGTTTCTCGTTTACAAGACGGTGTAGGAATAGCTGTGGTGCATTCCCTTCGCGACGATTCTGGTTCGATTTTCTTCTCCGAGTTTTGTGTTGACCTTGTCCCTTTCATTTATGTATAACCGGATTTATAAATAACGGGGTACTTAGAATACTGCACCCTTGTGTGCATGTATTTTTGGAAAACTTGGTTGGTACTTACTTGGTTCTGTACATTGTTATTCTTATATGGGACAGTAAATGAGTGGAACAATTTCCGTGAGGAAGTTTTCAAACATCTTCCCCAATTCCGTAGCGTCTTTGTAAACAGAATAAGAACAATGACTGAGTAAATAGATAAAAAATGTAAATGTGATGTGTAAAGTATGCCATGAAAATATATTTGTGATTAACTAGTGTGTATAGTAAGGTGTGATAAAGATGTTTTTTTAGTATTACTGTTTATTAAACATTCTGTTTATACATACACCCAAAAACAAAGTGAAAAAAAGAAATTATTATGTTAAAACACATGGCATACTTTTACCTTGATATTTATGTAAAATGTATGCATTGCTGTATAAACTATTAACACTAATATGTCAGCAAGCTGACTATCTGTACAATATTATGATAGAATTGACAATAAGGTCCTCCTGAGCTAGAAAGCTCATCAGGAGGTGC
This sequence comes from Ladona fulva, assembly GCA_000376725.2. Classification (NCBI taxonomy): domain Eukaryota; kingdom Metazoa; phylum Arthropoda; class Insecta; order Odonata; family Libellulidae; genus Ladona; species Ladona fulva. The sequence continues at coordinate 78,062 of KZ309024.1, forward strand.
CTGATAACAAAATAAGTGGTAAGAAAATCACTTTTTATATAATAAAATCATTAAAAGACAATGTAGTAAAACTAGTTGTAGTAAACCTAGTTATGGTTAGTGATTGTAATTAAATAAATGAATAAAATACTTCATGAACCAATAAAAGGAAAAAAATCTCAGAAATACTGTTACCTCACAGGAATTGGAAAAACAGCCTTCCTCTGTGTAATGGGGTGAAGTAGAATTTATTTTCCCACAAATAGTCCTCCGAGATATGGATGCCTCTGCCAAACATAACTTGCTATTATTAGAATTAATAAGATCAGTATCTGACTGAGACCAACCGAAAATGTGGAAAACCTAATATAAATCTTCAACATTCCTCTAAAACGGTGGTAGTAAAATAACGGGAATTAGTAAATTGAGGGGAATGTCGCAAAAAGAGTATTACCGTACAGATAACAAAGGTGTAACAAGTGAAATATTCCTTTGATAGAAGGGAAACAATTAAGACCAATTTGAGGTAGCCCTATCAGAGTACATATTACAGAATAAAATTAATACCATCGAACAAATAAGAACAAGATTATTAAATTAGTAAAGAACTCAGAAATAGGTACGAAGAAGAAATAAAATAAAACAATTCTTCTAAAAACTCAATAATGGGATTTCAGTGCTGAGACTTCGTAAAGATAATAATGTTGCCATTTTCAATCCCAAAAGTGCTGAAAAGTAATGCATCTATACTCTGTTGAGTGGCGAAATCCCGCAATGGCTAATTTTCATTAAACCGTTGATCCATAAAAAGGCTAAAAGCGAATCAATTGTACCTGAATAAATCTACGATATGAAAATAGTTCTTGAAATAGAAAACGGTGAAGATTAACAACAGAATACTTCCGCAAAATAAATAGCCAGATTGGGTGGAATTCGATGTTGGATAAAAACCACATTCTGGAAATGTTCATTTTATTCTCAGAATTTGGACTAAAAACGGAACAAGGAAAGTCGACCACGCGCGATTTCCGGGTAAGAAGCGATGAACTTGATGAAAGGAAATGTGATTCATAAAAGGGCGAATTCGAAACTTTTAGTAAGTTATTTTACGAAAAATACTTGGTGAAGAACTTTCGAAACTGATTTTTTAACTCTGGTATTCTGGAATAGTATCTAACTTGTATTGAGAACACCGAATATCGAAACAAAGCAAGGCCGTTTGATTAAATCACTTCAACATACTTCCTAAGGAGAAAATTATTCCAAAGATTAACGTAACATGAGATCCGACAAACATGGTTCAGAATAACGATTTTACCGCAAATACCATAAAGAGAATTATACGGCAGTAACAAACAGAACAGTTATTGCACCATAAATCAATTACAAGACTATTTAAAAGGACAGATCTACTGAGGAGAGATATACTGTACAAATACATTTGAAAATAACGGACATGAGTAACTGCACATCACGCTGATTGTGACGATGAATAACTGAAACCGGTCTCTCGGAAAAAAATTGCAGCAAAAGTTAGAAAGCTTTTTCATTTCTGTCATTTTCATTTTGTAGAGTGCTAACATAGGCAACAAGATTTGCGTGCATCAGTTGTAAATTTAAATGCAAAATCACCTGTTTTTATAGCTCGGATTTCGCTAGGCAATCACATTATGTATTCAGCATGAATGTCTACTTAGATAAATAGATCGTGTTGTAATCCATCATTATTTAAAAAATTACTCCCGGTTCATCTTCGAGGACAACAGTTTGGTTTCGTAACTATTTATAGTGAATCAATTATCCACATTAATCATCAATCCCATAAATACAAATCTAATCACCGTTCCTTATTTGTAATAAATGCTAATAATAATAAAACGTTTTTATTTTGGCGAAATTGAGACTAAAAGTCTCTCCCTCCATCTAATCTATGGTAATTTCCTCGGTAAAAACATGACATTTTGCGGGATATATTTATAATTTATACATAACTGAACCCAAATTATGCAATATACTACAAAGATAGCGGAACATTTACTATTTATTTCTGAATTACTTGGCGAGGAAATCCAACGGAAGACAAACAACTCGATAATCCAAGCATTTCACAAATCGAAGACAAAAACAGCCAAGGGACGCCACCTAAATGACGACCCGACTCAAAAATAACAGGCGGAAAATATTCGTCGTTACCTTGACAACCGAAACCCTAATTGCCTAACCTCTTCGGTCGTGGGAAATGTCCCTAAACGAGCGTAGGGCAAACGCGGCAGCGCGCACGAGCAGCAGTCGGTCAACGACTCATCCGACCCTAATACGTAAACAGAACGATTTCGAGCGCATCAACTCCCGCGATACGACCGCCTTTAGGGAGCGAGACGTACCATTTGGACCTGAATGCGCACTGCCACGGTGCACATTTACCGAGTACGGTGCGTGTTCGCTCCGCGTGCGAGAGCGTAAGTGGAAAATGAGAGGGGAAACGCCCCCTTTCGCAACATCCGCCCACGTCACTACGCCCCCTCCGTAGTGATCCCGCCTAAACCTGATGCCGATGTCCGATCGCCAGGTCCTCTGCTCTTTGGCGCCATGCCAATGACACAGCCGGTAACCCTCTCCTCTCTCACTATGCCTTTCAGGTTCTTTAAAAGTTCCCTTCCCACGCTTCGCCATCGCCCCAGTTCCTGGACGAAAAAACGGGAGGATTTTATCCTAGAAGAACCCACCTACTACACAAAAGATTCTGTACATAAGCGATTCTTGTATATAAGCGGTGCATTGTCAATTTCGTAACCCAGCAGATCCCTGTTTTAGGATAAGGTGTGAGAACGCCGAAATACGCTTAAAGAAGACATTTTTTAAGCTAATGAAGGCGTGGATAGTAGATTTGGTACTCAAATGATACGTACCATTCTCATCAACCAAACAAGCTTATGGTGAGAAAGCTCGTGTCACTCACACAATATGTCTAATGGAGGACAGCCGTTTTTCGGTTTCTCGTGAGGTAGCAGTATTTCTGCTGGCTTAGCATATTAATAGGATCAGTATGCTGGTTTCAGAGAGATGACAGATTTCTGTAAGTCTTCGTATAGCATATTTTTCCTCAGATGTCATCGTACGTTGAAAATGAGGATGTATAAGTATGTCAAACAATAATTTATTGCGTGTGATAATAGTTCACCACTCGTTCCACGGACGTCGTTAATGCGGGTGCTGTTGACACTAGACCAGTGCTTCCCAAAGTAGTAGTAGTAGAAGTTTATTTAGAAAATTATTCTAATAATTACAATTTTTATAAAGAAAATTCAATAAGACAACAATATTATAAATTCACAGATATAGCAAACAATGATAAAGGATGTAAGAAATTTACACATCCATATACATTATCCTTATTTCTTTTACAATTATTGAAAAATGTAATGGGCGCTACCGCCCCCTGGTGGGCGCTGCAGCGATCCAGGGGGGCGGTGATGGCCACAGGTGCATTTGGGGGGCGATGAATAATTGTAAGGGGGCGGTGAAAGCGTAAAAGAAAGAAGAGAAGATTTAGAAAAATTGATTTATGTGTGAAAGCGTAAAAGAAAGAAGAGAAGATTTAGAAAAATTGATTTATGTATTCCGCTCATAACGCTTAATTTTTCTTTGAACAACGTACTGGACGTTGGCTCAGTTACCGCATACTCCCTCACTTGCATTGAGGTATGTGCAATCGCGCACTGCTACTGTTCATGTGGTGCCACTTTGGGGGTGGCAAGTGGTGCGACGGCACCGGGACCCGCGCTAACAGGGCCCCGCGGATTTCGATTACAAATATGTTACGAATTACGATCACGTGAGAGATTTTGTGACTTCGCGAGGGCCTCACAGAAAAAGTCATGGAATGACTTTTGAAAATATAACTCAATTAACTTAATTCAGCATTAAGAGGCCAAACGCAGAAACGTTCTTTTACCATTTAAATTAAGCTTAAGAATTTTGAAACGTAAATGTAAAACCTAACTTCTCCGTTAAATTGATTTAAAACTGCAGCGTGGAAGCGTTTTTACGCGCGTAAACGCGCGCGCGTTCATAATTTCAAACTTCAATGTTTCTAATTTACACCTTTCTTTACTATATTTTACGAAAAAGGTAGACACAAAAAAAAGGTAGAAAAAAATTAATTTCCAGGGGGGCGCTGAGTAATATTTTTTCTGTAAAGGGGGCGGTAGGCCAGTTAAGTTTGGGAACCACTGCATTAGACTGTAAGATACCTTTCATTGTTTTACATAAACGTTCGTAAGTTTCTCCATTTGAAGAAAGCTTCTCGAAGAAAATTTAATTTTCCGACGAAGACTATACGATCATTTACTTCATCCTGAGGGAAAAGTGGGGGAACTGAAGAATTACGCTGCCAGCAAAATTTAGGCCCTTGACGATTTTTTCGCCCTTTTTTTTTAAGACTCGGATAGTGAATTTTTTGATAGACACATTCATGTACGAGTACTTGTCCGTGTGCCACGGTAGCGGATCTAAACCCAAGGTCCCGTGTTCGAGCCCCGGCTAATCGGCTACGGAATGATATTGTGTTCGTCAGTAACGATAAGTATTAAAGTGGATGTAATTGGGATTATCTTCTGGTTTCCATTAAAGAAATTATTAATATTATTTCACATGTTGTTGTTGCACTTCCAGCGTTTTCGCTGGAAAAAAATCGCCTATCCATTAGATGGGATGGGCTCCCATCCCTCAGGCTCTGTCGACATGTAGAGGAAATACATTTATTATTTTTATTACACAAAAACTTCAGATATATTTGAAACAAAAATTTGAACAAAATGGTTGCTGTTCTTTCTTCTTCATGATTGCTGAAGGTAAGCGGTAGGTTTTCGGCTGTGTAATGATTCACCTTTAGATTTGACTTCTCAGGAAAAACAGCATTTCAGCTAACGAATATGATTCTGGGACGAATTTTCTCCGTTAGCTGAGATATCGCTATTAAAGTATTGTATTTGCTTTCGGTCTTTTTGTTCTGTTTTTAGCTATTTAAGCCTTGTTGAGGTTATAGCCTTGCCAACGAAGCTATAAAAACTTAGAGATAGACTTTGGCAGGAGCAGCTGAATTTTTTCTCGAGTTTGGCGCCTGCCGGAGGCCATGGGACGAATCAGAGCATTTCGCAATGTGTGGAACTCAGTAGTCGCAAGTGCAATAGCCGTTCACTTTCGAGCCATACTCCCGCGCTGAATCGTCTGCTATGGTTTTGATTCCTGAGTAATGCTCTAGTTCCGCTATTATTATCCAGACTTGCAGCTAAGCTTTTTTTTCCGTTTCGCGTCCTTTTGGAAGTTTTCTATGACTTTCTTGTCGACCAAGTTGCTGAGGGTATTTTAATCACGATAAAAAGATCTGCGAAGATTCCGTTGGCCAAACGATGGAACGATTCGATCTCTCGAGTTTCCTAAGTGTGTGTGTTTTTAGGGGGGCGTGCTAATAGGCGAAGCAATCGCCTCATCCTCTTCTCTAGCATATTTTATAAATTTCAGATGTTTGATTGATGAAAAATTACAAATTTCAGTCAGGGGATGCTTGTTACTAATCCTTTTCGATTAGTAGTAGTAATTTCTAAAAGTGCATCAGCTGAGGGCATTCCGCCCCCTCCAAGAATCGAACCCGGAACCGCATTCGCAGATGTCAAGCCCGTTACCCACATACCTCTACATGTAGAAATGTACATACGAAGGAAGCTACCATCGTAGCTATCCGGATGCCCTTCCTTTTCTATTAATTACCTCTGAATTTTTGTAAAATTTCCTGGAAACAATAACTGGTGCTTCATAACGTCTCATCTATGTAAAAGATTGAGGTAGGCCACGGGACGTTGGCTTCGTGTGGTAACGACTGCGTGTAAACTTGCGTCTCGCTCTGGCCTTGCATTCCAAGAACTCTTGATCATACTCTTAATGGCGAAGAACGAATGTTGTGAGTTGTTCAACGGAAGGAAATGAAGGTTGGTCGTTCGCATGGCTCAGAAGAACTTTCGTATGGGAACTGAAACAAGGGCGATTAATTCATATGTGACCCTTGAGTTCCTATGATGATTTTGCAATTCGTTGCCTAGAAACGCGTTGATAACATACTTGTATGGATCATCTGTTAGAACAAAAATTCTACGGAAAATGCATTTATTGCGAATAACTCAGTTAACCTTGATGTACGTCCTTACATTAAAATAAAATCACCCTTTCGGTAGCTAATCCTTCATCGTAAATAACGTTGAATATCATTCAAATATCGTCGAAAATAACTTTCCTTAACTTTTCTGCTCATTGATTGTGATAGTCGTGCGAAATCAAACACAGGAGATGTGCCAGGGAGTTAGAAGAATGATGCACCAATTTCCAACGATGAAAGTTTTGTACTATAAATGTGTCAATGATATTAGGACTTCTTTTGCGTGTTATACAGTCATGAGGGTACATTTCTGAGTTTTCACTGCTAATAAGCGGCTCAGAGTGTTACCTTGTCTGTCGAATTAATAAGCTCATCGTGCGCTTGCAATTAAAAAAATAGCCATACTAATATTTAAAACTTTAAGTGATAAAGGAGGTCGATCAGTGTCCTGTTTACTTCATAGAAAGTATTTGTCTCTTACAATGGATAAATTATATTTTCTTGAAGTCCGCAGGAAGATCTCATGACAGTATAAGTAAAATTTATTGGATCATAGTACCATCGATTTCGAGCAAATTTTTTTTTTAGATTTCCCATTATTTGGGTGTATTCGTGAATTTATCAGTAATTCATGCCTTCTTTACTGCCCAAGCGATTCGTGTGTGTTCCGTAAGAAATTTGAGGTCGCAAGATTTCTCGTAGCACTTCTGCTCTGTCAGATATAGTCGGTCTAGTTCAATTCAATTGGTTAAACCGTACCACTCGGGGATATTTGCTTTTTAATATTAGGTATGCCGGATGTAAACCATACAAAATTTTACTTATTCGCAAACTGTAGCAAAATCGTTTCTTTTATGAAATATGCTAAAATATCTTAATTCCAATTCGCGGCAAGATAAAACAGCTTGATTCTATATGAGTGGGATAGAAATGTATAGATTAACAACGGAGGTTGATGAAGAATTTGACGGCTAAAGATGTTAGACTGTTTCTGGACGCAGCATACAAATATGGCTTCCCGAGGAGAAACGGGCATGGAAAAAAGTCTGCCTGGACCGAGACTCGAACCCGGGTCTTTCCGGACAGATGCTCTGATCATTGAGCTATCGTGCCATGCCGTTTTGGAAGAGTCATGGAGGAATGTTGAGGCTGAGCATTCGCCCAAAAAGAGGAATACCCGGGTTCGAGTCCCGGTTAACGGACATGCAAACAGTCCTGGCTGACTTTATTCGTGTCCATTTCTCCTCGAGAAATATGCCTAGCCGCGCGAATTTCCATGCAATCAATACCCTACTTATACCTTTCCTTGTAAATATTGCTTATGCTACCGATTGCCTTAAGGATGTGGGCGTATGCACGCTTGTTTAAAATGTTTAGAAATGGATAAAACAAAATAATCGGTACCCATCGTTACTTACTAGTAAAAGAAATCGGTACTTTAATGTTTATGTTTGTTGGTTTTAGCAATTTGGAGGGAATCGTTATTCCGGAACAAATTAACCTCGTTAACTGAGGTCCCACTGTAATCGATTCACTCAGTGAAATAATTGACTGCTCCCAAATCCATTCGTGTACGATCGTAGTTCTCTCATCCCACGCGATTCTCATCTCTTCAAAAGTCACGATGCTACGTCTCGCCGAGGTTTGCATAAGCCTTCCTCTCGTTACGCATTACGGCCCTTTAATGGCCGAGGTCTTTTTGTCGTTGGGCGCAGTCACACGTGTGTGATTCCCTCAAAGGCGGGCGTCGCTTCTGAAGGAAAAAAGAAGGGCCGCTCCTCTCCGTTTGAGCCGCCCCGCCCCCTTTGAAAAAGCCTCGCGGCCTTCACATCTGCGCGGACATTTAAAATTAGGTCCATGAGTCAGGAGCATCCGCAAGTGTCAATACTCCTCCCGCCCTTCTTTGCCGTGTTCTACCTTCTCTCTTTCCTTACGAGCATCTCCTCCCCATCCTTCCCTTGCGCTTTGACTTCTCTGCATAACGAACACCCCAGGGAAACCGAGATGATTGCTCTCATCCAGGTGGATCCAATTCACTTTCCCTTGCGTCTTCCTCCCCCTCCGTATTTGTTCATTCCGATGACGCACCTAATCTCGCCCCCGTAACTTCGAAACTGTTGTAGTTGAGTCGCTCGCCGAGATTTCCGAACCCTAAATCGATTCAGGAAACTCCGCGTATCTCTTCTCATTGGCATCTATCTCTGTCGCATAGAGTTGAGGTTTTAATGTTTTAGAAATTTCTAGCGAAGACCTTTTTGGTTTCTGTATCGTTATTATTATAATTTATCCAAAAATACAAACCCATGCACTTCACTATGTTATAGGTTCAGTTTATTAGGTGGTAATAATAATAAGTAAGGGGCTATAGTGCTGGAGTAATTATTTAAGAGTGCACTTGACGAAAGATGAAAGGAAATAGTATGTCGATCAGGTAATGGTTGTATTTGAATGAAAAATGATATTGCGTAATGTAACACTAACTTTATCGTCAACTTATCTTGACTCTTATTATTAGTAGCATGTGACACTCATTCGGTACACACTTAGAAATCCGTAACTTTATAGGATTAAAGGAAAGGAAGGTGTCTTAGTAGATTAAAAACCCTTTATAGTTTTATGAGAAGCAGCACACCCTGTAATAATTGCAGGGTTTACTTTAGTTATAACAATAATAATAAAATGTCTTTAATTAAGGGGGAGATTGAGACTTATTAACCTTTTCTTATATCTAACCCTAATTTGTTGGTAATGGTGCAGGCTTTACGTGACTAGTTACTATATTTTCATAGAGGTATGTTTTGATTCCGTTCCTCGGTAGTATTTTATTTTAACAAATGCCTATCTTTCATATCTGGAAATTTTCAAGGCGGTCATTGCAAGGTTGAGAATAGTTAATCCCTACATCCGTTTCAAGGAAACCCTTAATACATATGAATATTATTCTCCTGAAAATATTATATCTGACTTAATTATTTTGTACCAGATTTTATATAATTTCCATTAACCAAAATTTCACGCTTATTCAAGATTAAGAGTTTTTGTATAATGTTTCATGAATATTTTAACTTAAATTTTTATTTTTGTAATTCAACGAAAAGGATTAAAGGACTTCTCAGTCATCGATCATATCAAAGCTAGTAAGCTTCATAACTTTACACTTTGACGAGGTCTTTTCCTCTGCGAATGTGGTCCAGGGCTAATGTCAATCTTCGCTTATGCTGGATGATTCATTTTGTCGCCAAGCATCTTCTCTTTCAATTTTTCAGTGGATTAATCCTGTCATTCCAGATTGATAGGCTGCATTCAATGATAAATTACCTAGCGTATTTCTCGCACGAATTGCGATTCTTCTTTATTAGCTTTGGGAAGCCTCTTCACGGAGTTTCCTGTTGATGTCGAGTGAGAAATCCGACGGTTCACTCGTTCAAGTTTGCTCTCCTTTCGTAATAGTCCAAGCCTTTCATATGCACATGTGTCTTCTTAATCATCAAGCCGTCAGTTGGTATTTAAACTTTGATTCCGTCTCTCAAGCGTAAGCTCGCCCTTGCTTTAATATTTCCTCGGCGGGAGTTGATTTCGTCACCAGAAATCTTTTAGAATTCAAATTATTCTCGTCCTCTTCAATTAAGGCGAGTGCTCGTCCGTGGTTTTCTCTCCAATATTTGAATTTCGGATGGGCATTTTGGTAAAAAGCAGAGAAATGTCATAGCGCTCATGAAAACGGACGTAAAGTTTTCTCCTTTCGCGTCCACTCGCGCTAAAAGGAATGTCATTGAACCGTCGACGTTTTTTTAGGGAGGGAACTTAACGGTAAAAAAGCACTCGATTCTCTTTTTTCCGACGCAATCTTTTCACCTCTATTCTTTCCGAAGGAAGCTTTTCGCTCGGCTTCCAGCTGTGCTTTTTCTCTTCCTCCTGAAAATTAAATTACTCCTTTTAGGTGTTTTTGGGATATTTATCTTGCATATTTGATAGCTGACGTGTTTTTCTTTCGTGAAGTCAAAAGTGTATAGCCGATTTGTCAATAGCTTTGATATTTTCGAGCAACTTTATCAATTTTAAATGGACGCTAATGGTTTTTAAGTTTTTCCCGCTGTTTAAGGAAACTTTTAACGCTTTTACTATCGATATTTGTCTGTGCCTTGGTGTAGCATCTTAGCGGTTTGACAAAGGATGTTACAATGCTGCCGTATCCGCTATATAAGGAGGGAAGTGGTGCGTGATTGACATAACAAATACACATGCATAGAAGTCATCGAAATTTAGGCTATACATGCATTCCTATGCACCCTGTTAGCTGCATTTAGGCGTGTAACGGGGGTGTATGCAGCATAAATTCTATTTTCCTAGTCTCTTATTGCTTACCTTACGGGGAAAATATATTTTCTGAAGCGACTAGTCCTAGTATCTCATTCCACGTGTACGTTTTATATTGTTAATAAGTTAGAAATGAGTTAATAAAACCAATACGTACAATATCTTCCTCGGGAGGTTATACTAATATCTTTCCCTCTTAACGGTGAGTTCTTTATTGCGTCTCTTGATATAAAATCAGGAAATTTAAATAGTGTCGCTATTGGCGATTTATTTTAGTATGAGACTCTCATAGCTTCCGCTACAGGTGTAATTGTCATAAATTATTGTTTTGAGAATGGCCAAGATTTAAAAGGTTGGCTTGAAAATTTTAAGGTATTAATAAAGATGGATGAAGGTCTGATTTAAGCCAATTATGATATGCTTGTTGTAAGAAGTTTTTCCGAGAATATTCTAATTTGGAAACTAGCCAGAAATTCAAATAGTCATTTTTTATGGCGAGATTGAGGTCCGGTATTACAATGAGTACTTAACACGTTCACTGCAGATCACTCCTCCATGGGAGTGAAGATTATAATTAATTTCCAACTTAAATGATGTATTAGCATGGATATTAACTATAGTCTTCATTTTCAATTACAAACCGTTATAGAAACCAGTCTTTAAATTGATTAGTTAAAGTTCATTTGAAGTACTCACTAAAATGCCAGGCCTAAGACCAAGTCCCTTCTTACCTGTAACCCTTCGTCGTATGTAATTTAAAAGAGATAGCTTGATAAAAATATATAAGAAATTTGCAGTGGACCATCTACCATTGTAAAATTATGATCATCGATTCATTTTTATTCTCCAAACCTGGAGCTCAGCACAAACGGAGGAGAAATACGCACTGCTGTGAGATTCGATAGTTGAACCTGGCGAGTCAACTCCACGTCCATAATTTTCGAACAGTGATCCAGTATTATTCATTCCATTCCTTTCATTTTTAAGCCCCAGTTCGACTCATTTCAGCCTCTTCTCGTGAAGAGGTTCGGTTCCGATTCGAGATATTCCAATAGCGCTTATTAAAGAACTCACTCCGTTTACTTTTTCTCCATTTAATTTTCCGCTCGTTCTCTCTCTCTCTCCGCGTCCCTTGCCCCCGTAACCTTTTCCACTCTCTTTAATTTATCTACAGATTTTCCCTCTTTTAATCCCCTAATTTTCTTTCCCATATCCCGTCGCCTTTCTCTTTCTTCGCCATTTCCCTTTCATTGCTCTCCTCTCTATCCGTCTTCCGCAGGGTACTCAACTCTTCAGGATTAATGAATTATTAAATTGAAGCTGCACGTTCGGTGAGATCGCTCGAGTCCTCGACCTTCCAATTTGGTTAGTGGCTCAATCAATACGCTCTCTGGACCATCGCCAGCCTTATTGCGTCCGCCCCACGTGTGTGACACAGCCTTCGACACCGGACCTTCCCCTTCTGCTTACAACGCCTCTGCCTCCACATTATCTCCTTTTATATTCATCCCATCGTCCTTTTAAGGTTATTCCGCGACTGCGGATGACTCTAGGGTGTCCCTCCTATCGATTTTTTCACGTATAGGTTTTTTATCGATTTTCCATCGTTCGCAAACTTCATTGCCCGTTGGAACCGACATTTTCCAGGAAACGAAATTAACGGAATGATGAACATTCGCCCTCCGAGATAATCGATTTCGTTTTCGCGTAGGTTGGTGGGAAATTCAATGCGTACCTGCGTTCCGGTGGAATAATACGCTTGAGCTTGAGGTACCGTTTCCTCGATATTTGCCTTTGGAGTTGATGTTAAAGGGAGAGGGCTCGGAATAAAAAGATAGTGGTGCCAGAGGAAATGCGGCCAAGACGCTCTCCCTGAAATAAAAAACCTTTGTAAGTATGATAGAAATGGAAGCGAGAGTTTAGCGTTCACTATTTACTGCTAATTTTTTTCCGTTTTTTATCTTTGACTTAGATTCTTGCAGATAGAAAGCATGTCGTAAATGAGTTATGAGATAGCGAATTCAGATCAGAAGCGTTTCGTGCAATCTTCTAAGCGGACGTCTAGATAGAAAATTCTTTTCGCTTTCAAGAAGACCGTTTGATCGTTCGAATAATTGGGTTATGCTTCGAACGTTCTTGGCTGCAGCGCCATCTGGCAAAAGGATTCTTAAGCTGTTGGAAACCCTCCGTCAGTCCACGTAGCTGTGTACCATTGAATGTGTTTTAGATGGAATGGATTTTCTAGCATAATTTTCTGTGATGGAGGAAATTGAAAGATTATTCTCACTCGATAGTTGCGTCGTAATGTAAAAATGGCCTTGTATTTATCGTCGAAACAGGAAAAAGTTAGATCAGAAACAGGTCCAGATATTGTGTAATATGTTCTGTTGCTTCAATTGCAATTTTTCTCTATTAGGTCAGTGTCTTGGAATGCCGAGATCAAATGACGATGCTACAATCTCTTCTGTCTTGCTTTATTTTAGACGCATAAATAACCTCTCCGCCTCGCGTTAATGCTCCATCTGTTACTCCGTTTCCCCTCTTCCTCGCTTTAATTTCAGCGGCGTCAACACACCATCCTCGGTCCTTTTCTTTTTCGAGCGGTGGTGTTTTTTAATATAATGTCCGCCTTTATCCACCGCTGAAATCCTTTGTGGCTACGTAATACCGTATAGAGGCAATCCTCTGCGTTATGCAGATGCCTACCATTTTATCCCTCTCTTCGTACGCCTCCGTCCTTACCTACTCCCACCTTTAGCCACACTTCCCTTCTTTGGCGATCGACGTAGGGATTTGTCCTTCCTCCGCTCTTTCCACTTCTGCTTTTCCTCTTTCTGCTTATCATTCTTTCTTTGACAACATTTCCTCCACAATCCCCTTTACATTAATTCCTAATCCCATGGCCTAGCTTTACTTCCTTAGTGGTTCCCATTCCGGAAAATTTGGGTGTAAATGGTCTTTGACTGTTTCGTTAGAATTTAATCCAATTAAATCATCTTTTAGCGGCTGTTTTCTTCTCTTTGTCTTGTCATTCCTCGCGATTTAAAATTAGCCATGAACCCGAAACACAGTAGTGTTTTCATATTTCATTCTTGATTGACATGGAAGTGAATACTTAGTTTGTTTAGTTAGTGTCAACTGTAAAATAAAGCTGTGTGATATAATCGACTTTTTATTGGTATGTTTATGAATTTATTTTAACTTAGAAATGAATACATTGCTAAGTGGATTATGTATTTTCACATTCCAATGTTGCAATTTTGAAACCATCGACGAAAGTAAGAGGATTTATTGGTCAGTTCCCTCATAGCCAAATGATTCTTATTGCAGAGGTGCTGTCGTGTTATTTTTATCACACTCGAGTTTCATTCAGATCAGCGTCTCTTAACTGAAATGAAAATCGGTCAGAAAAGTGAAAAGAATGGTCATTATTATTTGCAAATGCATTCATCTTATTTCGGAATATACTTGCGCAATATCGTATGCATAATTTTTTGCTTAGCTGTTGTCACCTCTGTAACATTTTAGGGGAAGGTTTTTATTCCGGAGGAACAAAGGAAAGTCCAACTTTAACAAATCACAATATTTATTGGAAGACGGCCATTGGTTTTGACTCATTGGGTCATAATTGGCCTAATGATGACTCTAAGAGCCAAAACAATGGTCGTCATCTAACAAATAATGTGGTTTGTTTAAGTTCAACTCTTACTTGTTTCTCCATGGAGTCCTATCGCCAAGTCTCTGCCCACGTGGTTGATTCTGTCTTATCCTCGTTTATCTCTCTCCTAAAAACATATCGTTATTTTTATCTTATTTAAATTTTCCTATAATATTTCAAGAATATTAAGAATTTTCTCAACTCAGAGTTTCCGTATCTTCTTATCACCTATTTCCTCGTCGTTGCTATTGCAAATCTCAATTTCGTATAGTTTATGTGCATTCTCTTCGCAGTCAATTGTAAAAACGCTTTGTTTCTTTTTGCTTGAATAATGTAATTTTGTGATAACCTTTAGGTTGATGAAGACGATTGATGATGGATAGTTTATATCAAGATCCTTCATATTTATGCCAATACTTACCTCTAATACAAATAAGGCTTTTTCAGCCTTAGAAAGTTCGAAACAAGTTGTCATTAAGGCAAAAGCTTTGGAGTAAGAACAAGAGTAAATAATTATGCGTCAACTTCAATCCACGAATAAAATTACCTGCCTCTTATATCTGTATTATACCTCGCGCCTTGCATTTGTCCTTTTTACTCATTTCCCTTCCGAGGCATTTCATAGCCGTATGACGTCACGATCTGCCGGTTAAATACGGGAACCATTCGTCTTTCCCTCAGCCTCTCTCTCATTGCTACATCACGTCTTCCTTTTCCTCGTGAGTAGCTAATGCCTGCGACCCACGTTCCCACCCACGTCTTCTCCTTCCCACTGAGACACCTCCGTTTCTTTTGTGCCATCCCTTCGCTGCTTCTACTCTCTTTCAATGCCTCGCTCCGTTATTTTTTCGGTAGGAAAATGAAGGCTCTGTGAGAGATGCCGGCTCATTTTATGTTCTGTCCCCTTTCTTCTCTTCTTTCTTCTCTTTTTCTCACTCTTCTTCTCCGCCTCCTCGCAGGTCGCCCTTCTGCCACATGTGCCTTTTCCGGTGCTCAGGGATTCCGAATTTTGTTTTCCTCGTTAGCGACTTTCTTCAAATTTTATGGCAAATGGTGTTCTTTATTGCTAAATTTAGGTTTTCGTTTTCCTCTCGTTGAATCAGTTTATGTTCGTTCGCCACTCGTTGTGATTGGAGGAAGATAATATATTTTGAATCTTGACAATTATTCTCATTACCTTTTATCATTAAAAAAATCATTTTAAATTTCCTGTGACCCATCACGTTCATTCTGTGTAGTGTTTTGAATCGATTATCGTGAGTTTTGTTTCATTTTTTCTTGATCAGTTACTAGCCTTAATTACTTTAAATGCTTTCAAACTTTTTGATCGAAAATGGTTTGTTTGGTGACATTCAACGTAGCTTCAAATGAAGGAATTCAAGTTAGGAGATGTAATTTCATCATTTTTCATTTGCTTTGGTGATCGATAATTTTATTGATTTCTAAGCTTCCGGAGAATTCAACTTGCGGCGTTTTACTCTCTTGCAGCTCTACTTGTTTTGTCTTAATATCTCTCCAACGGCTTGTTAGGTAATGGAAATGCTACTCATTCAGTATTATTTATGGTAGAAGTTCCTTTATATCCTTTTACCTCGTGGATACCTCTTCCTTTTCTCTTACCACTTTTCTGTCGTATCTCTCCCACCCTCCCAAAAAAATACTTCTAACAAGTTTCTGCTCTTTCTCTCTACTACTTCGAAAGAAGAATTGGGCCTGATTGATCAGCGCGACCTATATTTCTTGGCCTCTTATTTTACGGATAAATGTTTCGTCTTATTTAGGAAATCTGTTGATCTAAAGAGAAAAATAACTTGGCTCCTATTTCACAGCGCTTCCCTGCCTTTTTGCTGAAGTTAAAGTACATCTGTGACAAATAATTAGCGATTGGACGATACCAAAATTTTTTACCGATTCCGGTACTTCTCTAAACTTCCCATTCCCACAATGATTAAAATTCATTATTTTTAGCAATTGCTCGTTTTAGAAGAAATAAATAGTTAACAAACAAAGTATATTTATTAACAAAACATTTAGTAGAATAATTAATACAAGATGCTTAAAGAATGTGACATCCTCTATATTGAAAAACTTGGCTAAAATTTTAAACTATAAATGGAACTATTTCTTTATTTAAACAATCTTGCTATAACATTTTGGTCCTATGATTAGGAATTGCCCGTAATTGCACATCATCCTTTAATTTGGCCACCAAAGAGCATGGTTGTTTGTGATTGTAACTTGAAAAAGGTCAGTTATAAGAGTGGTCTCTTAAAACTTAAATTCGCCGTTATTATAATAATAATTATTATTATTGTTATTCAGAACCACAATTTCAGTTATTTTTATGTATTTATTACCGTATTTTTATTACTGTTATCAAGACGATATTAAATTAATGAATTAACAATCTTAAAAATAGATTTTAAATATTTTTTGAACTGAAACTAATTACTAATAACGGACTGTACGAAAAGTTCAAGGATTGGGTAGAATTTCTGAGGTACTATATTTTACACAAAAATTTAAAAAAATCACATTAAATACCATATTTAGACGTTAGTATCAATAGATATTACTTCTACTGATGTATCAATTAATTAGTATAATTATTAGTATAATT
>KZ309024.1:94910-139650 GCA_000376725.2 Ladona fulva
CTATATATATAAACTGGGGTTCGAATTCAGGCATGGTCTCGCACCGGACATGTAAAGATGATTTCCTCTCTTCATTGCTCCGTTTCTCTGGAGAGAATCATTCCGAGAAAAAAGTGATATATAGCGGTCCTGAACGTGAGTCAAGATTTTCCTCTTCTCTAGAGTCGCATTTTTATTTTCCGTTAGTAGCCGGTGCTGTTGGTGGCATTTTGGAGTATTGGCTGCTTACGAAGGCATATTTGTTTGCTTAGTTGAGAGATAGATCCAGGGAAATGTGTCGCCAAAGAATTAGGATAGCATCTTGTACGGATGCTGTGTGCGATTGTGTTTTCCAGATGCGAATCTCGCTGAACATCTTTCGCATCAAGAGTTTGACCTTTTTTTTCGTTTTCCATCGATTTCTCTTCCGGAAATATCAGTCCTAACGTGCTTTACTGAGATGTTTGCTATATTCTGAGCGTGTATGCTAGAAATCTTGAGCACGGATGTTGGAAATAAAATACAGGATTTCCACTCGAAGCTATTCACTCCTTCCTCTTGATCTCTTTATTAATATTCCCCATCCTCGACCTTCTCTTAGTATACAATATCTGTTCACTATTAGACTTGCAGACTGACCTCCGCAATTTAGCCCGCAATCTCTTGATTTCCTCTTTAGTTCGACCGTAAAATTCTAAATGATTTAATCTTGAGAATCCTCTATTTTCGCCAAGTCCTCCCTTATCTCTTTCTAAAGCGTGTGTTATATTATGTATAGAACACTAACGATGTAAATCCAGTTTTGCGGTTAAATAAACTTACGTTTACTTTTAGCGCTTTGGAACGTCACATATTAAGTAAAATAATAAGTATAAATTTTTTTGCTGTTATATGTAAACAAAGTGTCTGAAACCCATAGCCCTTATGTAGCATTTAATTCTAAGTATCAAGTATCGGAAATCAAAATCAAGTATTAAGATATTAAATCCAAGTAGCGCTAATCGTGCGAAATCCAAAGGAGTAAGTTGCGGTGCACCAGCTAAGAAATGGTTCCCAATTATGCATTAAATATATCCTTTTACTTAGTTTTAGCTGAAATCTTGGGCAATAAAATAATGAAGATTTTGGAAGCGTCGGTGAATACATTAATGCCGATGACTGATATTTGTGGTGCTGTAGGAGTTGATGAATATTGCGATACCTAATCGAGTACTTGCGAATTTCATGCTGTATTACCATTCCGATTACCTTGCTCATGCATTTTAACTCTCTCAATCATTCGCTTAGCACGTACCTTGTACTGGCTTCCCTCTCACTTACCTCCAACCCCTTCTCATTGGTTTCCCTCTCCGTCCAACTAACGTTTCCTAATGTACGCCACACCTTCATGTCATACACTTCAAGGCTCTTTACCGTTGTGAAGAAACCTTACGTAGAATCGTTTACTTTCATTTAATCCGTAGTCTTGCAGGATTATGCTGCCATGAATTTTTGAATTCTATGCATAATGATTTATCCCCGCAATTTTTCATGGCTTTTCTTTCGTAATCTGATTTCCATTTTACTCATAAAATGATCGAATTGAATAAAATTAAGATAGATATCGCTGTAGGGTAAGATGTGAATTCACTGTGTTTAATGGAAAAGTAGTAGATGTATTATTTAAAGTGCTTCGACGGATGAGTTCATTCCGCGCATATGGGCCTCCACCGGGAATCGAACCCGGGACCGCTTTCACCAGAGGCGGACGCGCTACCCACTTTGCTTTCTAGAAGCATCTAAAGGAAAAGATGAATGATTTAATTTTCTGTTTGATTCAAACTCCTTCCTTGGTTGAAAACGCTCTCTCATTTATGGCATATTGAGTTATCCGCGCAAATTTCGTAGCACGACTGTTTGTAATGGCATAAAATGTGACTAATGTTTGGCGTCGGTCGAAAAATAAAGAATGAAGCAATACGTCTACGTTAAATGTTATTTTAAATCGTGCGAAATAGCCCGTAGCTTAATAATTAACTCAATTGTTATGTTAGTGAAGCAAGTCGTGCGTATTATTGTAGAAAGTGAGTGGGGAAATGGGTGATGCGAATTCTATCGAAGGAAACAGAATCCCTTCTCCTCGCGTTGCCGATTCATAAAATTCCTTTCGGAAACATTTTTTTCACCCACACCGTTTAAATGTACTCGTTTTAGATGCGTGAACATATCGGTTCTCCTTCGAAGGGTCGCCCCTTTAATGGAGAGGCGCTCTCCTCAATCGGGTTTTCTTTCTCGGGGACGAATATGAGTTCCTTTTTATCGAGTCAAATGTCGTCCCTTCGGAGCCTATCATCTGTTACTCCTTTCTTGTACATTTTCCCGCCGAATTCCTCTTTTTCAAATCTCATTTCTCCCTCGGAGGATCTCCCTCCTCAGCCTCTCCCCCTCTCTCCGTGGAACTTGGACCAAAAATCGCGGTTGCTATGGCTTCGCCGTAAACTGTGCGATCACCGCCTGCAGCACCATATTTGGTTCGCTCCTCATTGGTTGTCGTGGAGATAAAAAAAAACGTAATGTCCTCTCGTTGCCCTCCTCTTCTTGAAAGTCGCGTTCTCTCCCTTTTTCGTGAAAGGATCGAATGATGACGTTCCCGGGCCCCCACCCCTTCGGTGCTCGTCTTCCCTATCTCGGCTACCCTTTCGGGACGTGAATCCGGGCAATGATGTGGGAAGGATCGCAGAAGGGAGGTGAAAGACGGTCTCTCAACCGAGCGCGTTACCGTATCGTCGGAATGCAGAGTTATATCCACGGATGAGGAGAATTGAAAATTGGGATTCAGTGTCTGCCATTGCGTCATCGCTTCGATCCCCCGCGATTTATTTTCGGGGGAATGTTTCGCTCCAGTTCGGGGAGTTTATTTTTTCGTTCGGCGCGCGGTTATGGAGTCATTGGCATGGAATTTGGGGGTGTTCTATGTGAAAGATGGTCTCGACTGGTGGTGTGTGTCCGGTTGACTGGGAGAGGACATTTTTTTACGTATTACCAACGGATTGCTTTAATTTCTTTGTCTGTTATTGAATCTTTTGACTTTTACTGAATCCATAGTTAATGGTAACGTAAAATGGGAATACTTAGTCTCGCTTTAAATATAGACGTCTGGATTCTTGTTGTATCTTTCTATTTAACCATTATTTTAGAGATCCACGCCCATCCGATCGGATGGGCGTGGATCAGCACTACCTTCTACAGCAGTACCCCTCTCAAGGGGTACTGCTGTAGAAGATAGGACTTAACGGAAAATTTAAGTAATAAAATACCCCAGATGCAATGATTAGCTATAGATCTGCTAGGAAGTCGTTGATAATGAAAAATGTGATACATTGATGATCTAGACTAACGTACTGGAGCCGGAAACTCATTCAAATACACAAAAACTTCTACAGAACTGCCATGTTCTCTTCTATTATAAAAAATGATCGACTCCCAAGAACCATAGATCATTTTTTATTTTTTAACCTTCGTATCCCCCGATACTTTCTTCAGCCGAATCTTTATACGATAACCGAGTTTGAAAGACAGTCTAACGAAAAAACTTCGATAGTTAAAAATTTTTTATAACCAATTTCATTATTCATTGAAGTTACTTTTGAACAGATGTATCTCTGTACTCGCGTTCGCGCTGAGTTCTTTACGAATGTGTTGCGTAACTTCTCGTTGGTGTGCTATTTAGGGTTCCCATCGCTTAAAATTGTGATTGAAAGCTTTTGTTTTGTTGATTCGAACTCCATCAGATATTTGTAGTGATTGTGTATGTCAGTAGTTACTTTCATATCGATTAGTGAATTGGAAGATTTCAATTCATAGTGACGTAGCTGAAGAATTCTTGTGCATCTTTCATCGACGCTCATCCGATAAGAAAGCGATTTTGTACGTTTTGAAACGCCTTCTACGATAGCTGGAAAGTGAAATCGAAGCCATTTCGGTCATTCGCCGAGATATCGATCTGCCTTCTCTCGCAGAATACCAAACGGCAGCGAAAGAAAGTACTCTCCAGACGTCTTCGACTCCTTCACATCAAAGTCGCCAAGATGTGTAAAGAGAAGTCCGTTAGAAGGCCGGATGTAATTCCACACCCCTTTTACCTGTTTCGGGGGAGGGGAAGAGAAGCGTTGTGGAGGTTATTTTTCCAGCCTCTCAATACTATTCATCGCCCACCCTCATAATGCCCCGTCTTCTTTCGTATTTTAAAATCCCTTTGGACCGGTTTTAGCGCCGAGCCTGGCGACCGCGCTTGTAAACTTTCTCCATGGGTCGTTGAGTCTTACAGGATGCAAGGTTTGATGTAAACATTCCAAAAACGGCTCAGAGGAGTTTTCTCTCCGACGGTCAGGCCGCTTGATCTTTTTTGTAATGCTCTCGGGTCATTAGTCCGTGTGGCGTTTCCCGTGAAGTGGACACTGCTCTGCCCCTCTCCTCAGCATCCACCGAGTCAGTGGCTTTGATCGGGGTTTTTGGAGGATGGAGCTTTGGGGAATGGGAAGGATATTTTGAGTAGCGAAAGGTGGTGGACAAAGGATTTGAGGACGTGCGGTCAGCGGCCATGTTTTTCCCTTATCATTCTACTCAGGCCGTACCTTCTTTTCCATGTTTACGTTTTTGTGGAATTCCCCCGTTTCTGTTCCCTGTATCTTTTTCTCTTTTGGCCTCAGTGCCTGCCTATCTTTTTGGTCTCTTCCTCTCACTTTTTCCCCTTTCTATCTTGCCTTAGTGCTGTCTTTCCCTTTTTCCACGGTATTTATTCTCTATCTACTCGTTTCTTGTCTAATTCAGGTGAAGTCTGATTCTTTCGGTAGGATTCTCTTAGTTATAATTTGACTAAATCGTAGATGATAACATCTGCTATATTATTCCATCCTCAATTTGTTGTTAAACGGAAAAAATGACCAAAATTTTCTGAAAACATATTTTAGATAATTTTCTACAGGTATTTTTCGATGGTGATGTAATGTTAGGCAATGTTTATATCTCGGAGTTAACCGATTTAATTTTTCCCTTTCAATCTATTCTTTAATAGTTTTTTGACCCACCATTTGAAAAAAGATGGAAAGTCAGGTTTTATTTTTCAGTTATTGCGTATAGCAATTGCCTATGATTTCTAAAGATTTACATAAAAATATTTGCAAGGAAAACGTTAATTAGCCGTCTGACGATTCACCGTGTTAGTGAATGAGAGTTTCTTTGTACAATGTTATGCCAAGTGAACTTTGTTCTTGAATATGCTTTCGTCAGAAAGGAAAATGAAACTCGGAAAGGGCTTCGTTGTGAATTTCCCCGCATCTGTTGCAGCCAAAAATCAAGTTCTTGGTATCTTAACCTGCTCTTGTTTCTCTTTCCTATCCTCGAGTTGGTTCTCCATCTCTTAGTCGAAAGATAGGTTTGCTCTGGTTGCCACGTTCTTCAAAACCGACTCGTGAAACGAGCTTCCAGAAATAAAAATGTTTCGGCAAACTGTTTACAATTTAACGCCTCTGTAAATGGTTTAGAGTAGCTAAACTGTTTTATGAAAGCAGCGCGCGAGTATCAAAAGCACTTCCGCTTCCTCTGCTCATACATTGCTAGTTTCCTTGGAAGTTGGCGTCGGAAGAAATTAAATATTCATTAAGGAACCGAACGGAGACGTCTCTCAATTAGTAGGTTTTCGGAGGAAGACTTGATAATTTTATTTTATTAAACCCGTTATAATCTCAATTAGCATGCATTTTGCCTATGATCGTTTGCTAAAAAAATCTTTTTAACGATTGTAAGTTATTCCGCGTAATCCTATTTAGCATATATTTCCATGTCTCCCATTTAGTTTTGAAGAAAGACAACAGAGATACGGCTGTTCACTTAACGGTATAAAGGATAAACATTGCACTCTTGTATGCCTTATGTTTCCGTTTGATAGTTTTACATTAAATTACTTTTCCTTAGTGATGTTTCTTTTTCCTTAGTACCGTTACAGTTCGCGCTGGTAGAAATGTAGTTCTTTTTCACTCGAGTACTCTTAAGGTCAACTGTCGCAAGACCTCGTGAAATATTTAACAGATCTTTAAAATTCTTTCTAGCTTATTCCATGTAAACTCAAGGGCCTCGACCTATTTCATTCGCGATGTCTGCTCGTCCCATAGTCGATAATCCTTGCAGCCTCAGTTACAACACTCGCTTCAACGTGTTTGCATATACATATTTGTATTCATGCTGTTGAGTGATATATGTCCGTGCAAACTGTAGAAAGGAAAAGAACATCAACAATCGACTTATTACTTTAGCTATATCTGTATTTTGTTAACGTATTTTCTTGGAGGGTAAATGTTGGAAACATCAAGATCATAATATTAATATTCGATGTCTTTCTGCAATTAGTTAACCGTACGATTCCTTAAATGTTTTGCAACGAATCGTGTAAAGTGATTTGAATGTCTTATGTGCAGTATTACCTTCTTTTATGCATGTGGTATTTATATATATTTGCATTTCATTCGGAGGTGAAAACCAAGATTGTATAAGTTTACCTAATAGAGGTCACTTGTGCACTTAACGGAGATATATCTTATAGATTTTCGAATTAGAATATTTTGGAGAAAGAAAACTGTCTTTAAAACTTATTTCTTTAATTTTCTAATGTTAACAGTTTTTTTTCTTTTGAAATCACCGAACGAGTCTTTTTCTGCTTAGCATGGGATGTATCATTGCAAGAGTTTCAAGAGTATTGAGTTCACAGTTCTTATTTTAACAAGGAACGAATCGTCTCCGCCGTTACTTCGTTCTCATTCCAGTCGAAATTCTAGCGGATGAAATTACGCTCATGTGGCCCTCTAATACTCGGAAATCTTTAAATGATTATTTCTTTCTTTGCCTTGAACATAAGATGTTTATGATTCATCCCCCGTTTATTCCTCTCAGTGGATTGAACATAAGACTGCTAGATATCAGTATATTTATGCATATTGCTTTCAACGTTCATCTTCATAGGAAAGCTCATCCATTCTCCCTACAGGGCAGCGTAGGTTCAAAGTTATTTTTGCGGGTTTCTATCATATTGTAATATATTGTTGGTCGCAATCATTGAACGAGTTTGATAAGAAATAGGGTTGGCATCCATAACTGCTTTGAGTGCGATTGATTATACGTCAACTTAGTATTTTCCTTTGCCATCATCCTCGGAGAAAGTCAGCGTATTATTTAACCAATTAAAGAATTCGTCCGAATCCTCGTTGTGCGTTGACTTTCCGGTGCTGTGGATTTTCCGTCCATTTTCCAAGAATGAAGCGCTCTCGAGTCTTCGAAGCACGTTGTTGGCGAAGTGCAATGCCCCATTTCGACACGCTACCGCTGTGGAATGAATTTCTCCTTGCCCATTGTGTCCTGTTGCAATTCGTGAGTCGTTCGAGGCTGGTAATTAAGGCAGACGCACGCGTAAGCTTTTGAAGGTACTACATACGGGAAAAGCACCGTTAAAAGGTGTCGAAAGGTGCCCCTTAAATTACCCTTTTCCAGCGCAAATGGGATGGTAAATCCATTGACTTGTTGAGACGCCACGTCCCCGACATCCACGGAATTTTCTTTCGGCTGAGTCGGTCGCAGGATTTTTTAAAGCGTGCTTGCTCTCTGAAGATTTTGAAGGCAGACACGAGGCCATTCCATTATTTGTACACTCTTATCGCTCTCCTGTTATCGCACTTAGTTTAAGGGAAGCTTCCCGTGTCTGGATGTGAGCTGGCATTCTTCGCGAGATTTCCAGCTCGAGTTCTGCGGTATTTTATATCGCTGTTTGAAGTCAAAATTTGCGGGCGACGATTCCCCTTATGAAGAACCGTGAAATGTTCATTAGCCCGAATATCTGAATTTTGAGTTCCTCTCAGACAGTTTTACACCCCTGTTTGCGACATCATTGTTCAGCGAACTTTTTTACTAGTACGTTGTATGTTCGTAGAAAAACTCGCTTTTCGAATAACTTGTCTACGTAAACCTCACCGAAATTTTGAGGTCCCAGCTATGCAATGTCTTCGTTTCTTGTCATAGTAATTTATTTTAAATTTTTTTTCTTTTTATCATATTATTGTATTATTATTATACTATTATATTGTTGTTATTATGTTAGTATGTTATTGCATTATTGTTATTCTATTACTATTTCTTTATTATTATTGTATTATAATCGTTATATTTACTGTCCTTACTCATCTCAAAAGAGATCACTTTTGTCGACGCCAAAAACTTGAGATAATTTCTGATGTATTCGAAATCTTGTTCTGTACTTAACATATGATTTACCTATGAAGAGCCGAATCGTAGCTACAAACACGGTAGCAGGTTTTGTTTCAGAATGTCTTGAATCTGGTGTTAAGACAATATTTGAGGGTATATGTATAGAGCATATAATAATACGTGTAGAAATATAATGTGTAACAAAAAAGGGAATTATTTCGTTTAAGTTAAATCTGATGCGAAACATCATCGTTTCATCATAGGTATTTAGTAACTGTGTACAGCATTCGACGGGCAATACCGCGCTATATCTTTATTTACTGTATTTTGAGGTGTATTCGCCTGAATTGTATTCCTCCTATGTTTTTCACGCCCTTTATTATTATTTGGATTTTATTTCGTTCAGTCGCTCTCTCTCTTCATTTGTTTGCGAGATATTTTTTAGTTAGATTGGTCGTACATATCGTAAATCGTGGAATACTTTCAATCAGCATTCACTTAAAAAAATCGTTTTGTCGCGGAGGATTTATTTAATTCGTAGCTTATTTCAGTGCGTGATATGATGAAAAATACGCTAAAGCGATTGTGGTTTAGTGATAGTGACGTACTGAGATAAGCTCATGCTAAAGATAAAGCGGTGACTGTCAGTAGGACAACGTATATAAGGAACTGTCCGAGTTTAAGATGGATCTTCATCAGACACCACTTAAGTTTTTGCCCTTATTACTTGGAGTAATCGTTCATTTGAAAAGATTGATTGTGAGTGGGTGATTTGTTGAGCTCCATTTATGACATTGCTCACCTTTATATGGAAAAATGTTTCTTAGCCGTTTTAAGTAAAACTGTACTTATTGTATCCGGTATTTGTTAGTAATTTATGAATTCGCTTACCGATCCAAAAAATGCGAGGGCGAGGGTTGATGACGTCAAAGATGTCTACGAATACGGTCGTTTGATATGCTATGCGGCTGGATTTCTCACCTCATACTTATACCCTTCTGCATGGTAAACTATTTTTTCCAAGGGGCAATCAGTAATAATGATTTAATCTGGCAAAACTGGGTTTTTCTCTTAATTTCTTCGTTTAGAGTGTAGAGGTAAATGGTAAGTGTTGACGAAAGATCGTACATAATAGACAAGCAACTCCGGAAATTAATTCCTGCAATCAAACAACATCGCTTCACGATCCTTTCTTACCATTCGTCACTACTCGCTTCGCGACTCGCATCACGACCGCGAGAACGTGTGTAGATTTAAATCCGTTTCGGCTCATTTATTTCGCGCCAATGGAGAGGAAAAGGGCCACCTGTGTCCTCCCGCCCTTTCGTTAAGAATCGCTGGAGATGTGAAGGACTCGATGATCGGAGATTTCTCTCTCCAGCTCTTTTTCCTTGAGTATTGCCCACGTAGTGTTCACCGCTTACCTCTGCGTAGGTTGCTCCGGTCAAGGATTGTGACGTAACTTTTATCACGGTCTGAGTTCATCGGTGTCACCAGCCGTCTTCCTTTCTCTCCCTTCCTCGCCGGAATTCTGATTGTTCTTTCACATTTCGTTCATGTCGTCTCATCTTTTCCCGAGACCTTTTTTTTTTGGTAACTTCCACTCTCAAAGTAGTTTATGGACCATGAATATTTTTGGGAACGTTGCGAATGGACAATTGAGGTCCTGTAGAAGGACCGTTTCACGCTTAGACCGAGGATGCTGTGTTTTATCGATCTGAACTATAATAATCCGTTTGCTCATTGCGGTGCGTTTATTTATGCGAAAATAAATTATTTTATTATTATAGACATTGTCTCAGTGAAAATGTGATGGTATTGTTTACTAAAGAAAATACGACCATAATAAATGGCTCAAATGTATTCTCACATGTAATTCTTTTGCCTGATTATATTTACAAACTGATGACCTATGTGATTGATCTTTTAGCTGGTTTTCTAAAATGTTTCTTCTTCCATACCATCGTAGAAAATTGTAATTATATTTTGTGATTATTATTCTACCAAAGATTTTTTGACAACATTGCTTATTGCTGCTGTATTTTATAAAATAAATACATTTTTAAAAATTTAATATAAAATATTTTCTCAGAAATTGAGGTATCTGATACTTTGTAGTAGTAAACCATGCATTATCACCTGAAAAATTATTGAGGATGAATTTAACTTTTCTTGATGACTGGTTGTTTTGTAAAGCTATTTTCATTTTTGTCAAGCTCTTATTAGAACTAATGACAATTTTCTTTCTTTACAGTGCCGTAGGTAAAACATGTTTGCTGATCAGTTACACCACAAATGCCTTCCCTGGGGAATACATACCCACTGTGTAAGTAAATTCAACTTTCTTTATTGATATGTAGTCTCTAAAAATAGCCAATAGTCATTGAAAAGGAATGAAAAATTGAAACCCTTCCTGGTATTCACCCTATTTTGGAGGGAAACACCTCTAAAACCTCCTAAAGGCGACTTGTCGTACAGTTCAGTTACAGCATTTACTTATTTAATTTACTGTTTCAAACCTTTTACAGAATAAAACAACTTAGAAATATTTAACTACAAAATTATTTTACAGTTAACAATATTCTCTCTATAGCCATTTTACGAAATCCTTTAAATTCTAAATCATAAATTGGTTTAAAAAGGATTTGCCAGAAGGGTGAAAGGCTTCAGAAACTACTTCAGGTAAATTTCTCTGCAAGAAAGGAAAATTATAAAATGGCTGTTAATGAATTATTGGTTTAAACACTCCATTTTGCCAGCAGTTCATACCATATCCTCTGAAATGGAAACAGGAAATAAATGGATTAACAGCCTTCTAGGAATCACCTAGATCACTCCTAATCACTCCTCTTGGAGTGTTTAAGGCCCCATATATATGTTCTTCTCTGCTATGTTATTCATCCTTACCTAATCCTTTTCAAATGCCCATTCCCTGTGTAAGTGTGGAAACTCAATCTTTAAAGTACCTTCTCCCATTTTTACATCAAGGAAATACATACAGAGGCAATGTATACATTTTCTATTTTGTTTCCTTTTTTTGATTCTAATACTTCCTGCGCCAGGTATTTGATCTGAAAATGGTCCTGGACTCAAATACCTAGTGGAAGCCCATGTGCTAAATAACCTCAGCTGTCAAAGCACTTTTAACAACACTACTACTAAATCTCTGATCATTGCAGTAAAGCATTCCGTCTTCCTAAAACACATCTTGCATCTCTCCTCTGTACATTTTCTATGTTGCCTTTAACCCTGTCTGATATATTTTTATGAAGTTTTATTTGCCCCTTGCTAAATATCAAAATGCAACTTCAAGGCTAATATAAATATGTTTATTTTGTCTGATTCTCAGGTATTTATTGGATGTGATTTGATTTTAATCTATACTTATCCATATTTCAATTTTTTCTTTTTTAAATTTACAGATTTGACAATTATTCAGCAAATGTTATGGTAGATGGGAAACCAATTAACTTAGGCTTATGGGATACAGCTGGTCAAGAAGATTACGATCGACTTCGACCTCTTTCTTATCCTCAGACGGTATGGTTTCATATTTTGAATTATTGTTATACCTACCATCATGATATCACATAAAATTATCACAGATGATAAAATTTTCATGCTTCTTTTGCTAGAAGCCTTCTTATCATCTTACTAAAAAAACTGGCAGTGTATGATTCGGTAAAACATTACTTTTTTAAGAACAAAAGATTCTATCATTTGTAATTTATTAGTCTATCATTCATTAGAAAAGTTAAACTTTTTTAAATTTAACTTGATTTAAAGTAAATAAACTGCTTGTGAAAATGCTAACTTGAATTTAAAGGTATTTTTCAGACATGATTCACCTTCTTTTACATGTTTATGTTTTTAACTTTTCATATGATGGAAACTTCTTTCCTAAACACTGCATTAATTTAGATGATCATAAGTTAAGAATTAATCTAACAGTTTTATTTTATCCTACATCACTTGTTAATCATTTCACTATGGGAAAATTTTAATTAGAAATCAAAACAATCTTTTGTGTAAATTGGAAATGGCATTATTTGTCTTGTCTTGATTGTCTATGATTTAAATATTTGTCTTGTCTTTCAAGAGTCATGTAATTGTTTACTAAAACAAGTTTGTCATTAAAAAAGTTATATCGATTGATTCTAATCTCAATTATAGGATGTGTTCCTTATTTGCTTCTCTTTGGTCAACCCAGCCTCCTTTGAAAACGTCCGAGCAAAGGTGAGTTGAACATTTATCCAATTTGACCATTATAATACTATATGTTATGGAAAGTTTGAATTTGATGCAAATAACATTTAATATCATGAAAATATTTTTTATAAACTTGTAATTCCTGTGTAATAACTTTGCATTTATATATTCATTTAGGACTAAACTGGAAAGAACTTCTGTAATTACTTTAGTTCCTTTAGTGCCAAAGAAACTGTATTTGGTTTGAAATTTCTCTGAGAAAATAGTAACTGTGGAGCTGTAAAACTTAACTGAATTATTTTTAAGTGCCTCAGAAATATTTTCTGCCCCTTTTCTTCTATCTTTTTAGCTTATATTTATTGCAAAAATATTTTTAACAGTTTTTGGTTGCAGTCTGAGAAATGTGTAGATGATGATTAACAGACAGATAAAGAGATGTTGAAATAATACTTAGTTTATGGCAAAACATTCCAGAAATTAGTTATTTAATGCTTAAATATTTCTTAATAGAATTGGCCTCCTCTTCATCTGTGCTATTTTATTTAAAAGTTACTGTATCATATTTACATTTCTCTGAACATTTTATCTTTATTTATTGATGTGAAATTTATTTTCACAGTGGTATCCTGAAGTTCGGCATCATTGTCCAAGCACACCAATAATTCTTGTTGGTACCAAACTTGATTTGAGGGAAGACAAAGATACAATTGAAAAACTTAAAGAAAAGAAGCTAGCTCCCATCACCTATCCACAGGTTAGTATTTTTTAATTTCTTTCTCAATTCTTTTCGTACCTTGTTTGTCTAGTATTCACCTTCAAAAGTCAAATCTTCTGGAGTTGATTTTTAGTTTTGTTCAGAGAACAAAAATTATCTAGGATAGTTATTTATTTTGTCATTACAATTCTATCTGAAAACACAAGTTAACATTAATTTAATTNAGCACCTTCTTATGGGTTAATCTTTTCAGCCTACAAAATTCCATTTCCTTAGAGCTGTTTTGTAAAGGTGTTTATTATTGTGGTCATTGATTCTCATTTAGTTGATGATTTGAATATTTCTTGAAATATCTATGAGATTGTGGCCAGTGTATGTTAATATCATAGGCTCCACCATGCAAGTGAACACTATGAGCGGCCTGTGATCACAAGTCATGCATGGCCGTCTCAGGAAAGACAGTGTTATGCCTGGACATGGAGACTGAGTGGTATGGTTGTAAATAGCGTGTTGTTACAGGTGGTTATCTAACAAAAAAGAAGGGATGTTCATCAGACTGATTTCCATAAGCACCAACTCATTCATTCTGTGTACATATTATCAAATTTTGATGATTAAAAATAGTGTAATTCATGCTTTATTAAAAATTGGGTAATTTTATTCAAGATAAATTTTCTTTTCATTTCTGCCTGTTAATTAAAAGTAAAAAAAATCATTTTTCTTCATAATGTATAGGTCAATTGTCCAGTTGCATTTCTTGCTTCAGTTCTCCAATTATCTGGAGATTATTATTACAATGTTTGCTTGTCTGTACTAAACTGGCATAGTCCAGTTGCATCTTCTGATATTTTCAAAATGCCATAATGTTATTTATATTTTATGTATACTTGTATTTACCACTTCATAATACCTCAGAAATTTTCTTAGACTCTTATTTGGGAAATTCTTTACTGAAAATGTTTTCCTTGCTTCCAGGGGCTGTCCATGGCTAAAGAGATCGGAGCAGTGAAGTACCTCGAATGTAGTGCTCTTACTCAGAAGGGATTGAAAACAGTTTTTGATGAGGCAATCCGAGCTGTGCTTTGTCCTGTGATTCATGTGAAGCCGAAGAGAAAGTGCGTGCTGCTCTAGAAGGGGATTTTGGACAGTAGGGGGTTTAAGAGGGAGAAGTATTTGAGAACTAAAGGCAGTTGTCCTGAGAAAGAGAGAGCAAGTGCGTGTGTGAAAAAAAGCTCTGCACTCCAGCTGAGTCTCTGGTGAGACCAGAGCAGAGATGGAGTTAGAGAGTGTGGCATGTCGCCACAAGTCCACCTTACACAGGAGGGAATGCACTTGTGAGTGAATGCATGCACAGGTGCCGCATGCATTGTGGTGCATGAGGAAGGTGTGACCAATGATGGCGCAAAATGGGGTGGGTGTTATATGTAGACTGCAATATATGGGGGCAGAAATGTTATTTTTTCTCTCCATGCTCACCTCCATATGCCCATCTTACCACTTGCCTCCCTCTTGAAAAATATCACACTGCAAGTGCCACTCCATCCTCGTAACAGAACAAAAGATGCCATGTCTCTGCACTCTGTTAGTACATAAATATTTGCATCATTTTCTGCCATTTTGTTGAATTCCCCACTCAGAGCAGGGAGAGCAGAGAAGAAAAATTAAGTAACCACCAAGGCCATCATTCTGTTGATTTTTGCTTACTGGTACTTTTTATTCCACTAATGTCTTTTCTTTTTTTTTGCAAAAGCTGTTGAGCTTATACAAAGTACTATTTTGAAAGTTTCATTTTTTAATTTTGCAAAACACGTTATCAGTTGGTTCCACCTGTTGCATTTTTTAATTTCAATACCCACAGGAAGCTATAGTTTCTTTTTCATGCTATGACTCATTGAGCGAGGCACTAGTAATTGAAACTAAGCTTTAATATCTTTTTTTATGCTTATATCTGTTTTCTGCCATAAGTTGACCTTTAGATGACTAAAGAATAAAAGAGGGGGAAATGCATCGCTCTGTTTGGTGGTGGTTAACAGTACACGCATTAAGTGTAGCTGGTGCCTGTTTTTGTGTCAAGGATGTGTTCATCGATATTCTGAATAATAAGTGGAGAAACCCAATTTAAAAAATTATAAGGACTATTAAGTGTCTAATTCTGACCGATATAGTGCAAAGTGTGTGGTGAGCATAATTTGGAGAACTTCTCTGTGATAACATTGTTGAACTAAAGAAAGCAAAGTAATCCTGTTTTATTAGTCAA
This sequence comes from Ladona fulva, assembly GCA_000376725.2. Lineage (NCBI taxonomy): Eukaryota > Metazoa > Arthropoda > Insecta > Odonata > Libellulidae > Ladona > Ladona fulva. The sequence continues at coordinate 110,300 of KZ309024.1, forward strand.
GGTGGCTATAGTTGTCGTCACTCCTCTTCTCTTGTTGTATTGTGTGTTATCACTGTTGGTTGAAGAAAAAAGAAACAATGGCATTCTGATTCTGATAGGCTTGCTCATGATGTCATTTCTATCCAGTCTCTTTTAGGCCCTTCTGTAAAAAAGAAAGTATCCAGCTTTTCTTTTTACATTTCCAAAGATCGTGAAAGTTAATGCTGTTTAATTTTATATATACTGCTGCAATTTTGAATGGGGCACTTTGATGTGTAAATAAGGGCTCTAGAGAAATATTGATAATGTTCATGACATAATGACTATTTTGATTGCCATACGAGCACTTTTTTAGCAAAGTAAGATCTGGCCTTACATTATGAACACTAATTTTGACATGCACATGACATGAAGTATTTTATCAAATGGTATAAACCAAATGTTGGTTCGATCATTTATTGTATATTGGCTCCAATGCATTTACTTACAAAACATGAAAATGATTTGTTGTTGAAGATATGGTTTGTTGCTAGTTTAAAAGGATATATTGACTTACGGAAGCTGGTGTAGATGCCCCACAAGATCTATAACATATGATTAGCATTTGAAAAGGGAAAAACTCAAATGTTGGTGCTATATTTTCTAGGTGTATTCAAAGTCTGCTGTGTGTTCTCTCTCCTCCTTGCTTATGTAACAAAATCACATAGGTCAAATCATAAAAAAATAGACATAACTTTAATTTATGCTATATTTTGTCTTCCATTGTATTTTTGCTTGAGCTTAAATGTGGAACCTTTAATGAAAGCCAATGGCTTAAGATAACGAAAATCAACTGGATAAAATTTATTCAATGTTAATAGTTGGCATTTTAACACGAATTATTTCTGCAGGCTTTCATCTAAATTTATGTTTGTGTTGTTATACATGCATGGGTGTGTGTGTATGTTAAACATTACTATCGTGGATGTGATATGTGGAGTGCATGGTGCAAGCAAGTATGGGAGAAATCGAATCCAGATCAGAGATAAGAAAAGAAAAATCGATGGGCTTCATGAACAACAAGAGCTGTATGAGTTAGTTTAGTAATACACGCACACATGCCAACTTCTCTCATCTGCATTGCAGAGCACCTTCTTATGGGTTAATCTTTTCAGCCTACAAAATTCCATTTCCTTAGAGCTGTTTTGTAAAGGTGTTTATTATTGTGGTCATTGATTCTCATTTAGTTGATGATTTGAATATTTCTTGAAATATCTATGAGATTGTGGCCAGTGTATGTTAATATCATAGGCTCCACCATGCAAGTGAACACTATGAGCGGCCTGTGATCACAAGTCATGCATGGCCGTCTCAGGAAAGACAGTGTTATGCCTGGACATGGAGACTGAGTGGTATGGTTGTAAATAGCGTGTTGTTACAGGTGGTTATCTAACAAAAAAGAAGGGATGTTCATCAGACTGATTTCCATAAGCACCAACTCATTCATTCTGTGTACATATTATCAAATTTTGATGATTAAAAATAGTGTAATTCATGCTTTATTAAAAATTGGGTAATTTTATTCAAGATAAATTTTCTTTTCATTTCTGCCTGTTAATTAAAAGTAAAAAAAATCATTTTTCTTCATAATGTATAGGTCAATTGTCCAGTTGCATTTCTTGCTTCAGTTCTCCAATTATCTGGAGATTATTATTACAATGTTTGCTTGTCTGTACTAAACTGGCATAGTCCAGTTGCATCTTCTGATATTTTCAAAATGCCATAATGTTATTTATATTTTATGTATACTTGTATTTACCACTTCATAATACCTCAGAAATTTTCTTAGACTCTTATTTGGGAAATTCTTTACTGAAAATGTTTTCCTTGCTTCCAGGGGCTGTCCATGGCTAAAGAGATCGGAGCAGTGAAGTACCTCGAATGTAGTGCTCTTACTCAGAAGGGATTGAAAACAGTTTTTGATGAGGCAATCCGAGCTGTGCTTTGTCCTGTGATTCATGTGAAGCCGAAGAGAAAGTGCNCAAGTATGATTTGGAATAGTTGTTAATCTATCAGCTGTAGATCCTGTTATAAAGGAGGGTCAGGAGGTTATTTTATAACTTGGATGGTAAAATTTTCTTTTGCATTAGCCATTTAAATTTTATTATGAAAAAATGCAGTTTTGAATTGTAAAGAATAGAACAATAGAAAAGAAACTTAATTTAGCTCATTGCCTCAGAAATATAATCCAATTATATTGACATAGCTAATATACATATCATATATACCCTTCTTATGTATTTATTCCATCTATTAACTACCGTATTTATTTTAAATAACTTGGAATATTAATTATAGATGGTCACTGAAAATTTTCTATTTCTAACTAATATTGTAAGTGCAAATTTATCCCTGAATCACACAAAGCTATTCTTCTAAGTTCTTGTTCTGTGTCTATTTATTTGAGAGTAGATAATACTTATCCTTAATCCTTATCATTGGTACAGTTTAACAGACTCATCCAGAATTCTCATTTATATTGCTCATTACCACTAGAGTTGACTCTCTCCAAAATTATTAATTTCGTACGAGTATTCTTGGATTTTGATTTAATGCCATTTATCAAGGAATTAATGATAAAGTAGTCAACTTTAAAGGGTTTCAACAAGTAATATCTGTCCAAATAAAAAAAGAGAAACTTAATGTCTTAATTTTGGAACTTTTGTGAGATATTTATTGCTCTACTTCTTATTTATTGCTACAAAACATATTTCCGTAGCTATTATAATGTTTGTTTTTTTTATTTCATGTTTCTAGTGCAAGTACTTGTTAAATTCAATTTCATAGAATAGGTAGATACAATTTTATTGACATTTAAACATCTTCTAGGTACAAATAGTGTCCCAAAAACATTCAAATAATGGAAACTGATAACCTTTTTCATTTCAATGGTAGATCATTATCATCAATTTGGTGTTAATGAGCCATTCTCATGAAAGGCTGCAGTTGCGGAGTGGTTAGCAGTCTACCATGCCGCTTCTCCTCCACACGTCCACTTTTCATGGAAATTGGGAGATGGATTTGAGTCCCATTCATGTCACTATTTTTCACACCTGTTATTCCTAGAATCAATCTTTACCACTTCTCACTGTCCAAATGTGGTCCTTCTTTTATATGGCCAACATATCTCTATTACAGAGCATGTGTGTGTATATGTTTGCCTAAAACTTAAGAACTATGAGTCACAAAACTTCCAAACTGGGCGCATTATAATAAGTTTACCCCCCTGCAGATGTTATCCTAGATCAGCTGAATGTTCCCAGATAAAACTACATATCCTACATGTAAACTTCATTTTATTTACTTCTTTACTTTTTGCAAGCTTTACTTCTTTTGCAAAATTTAATTAGAAAAAATAGCTATGGGAAATCAAGACAAGCACCATAAGAAGGGATATAAAATTTATTTTCTAATTTTGGTCTTGGAATTTTGCTCTTTTCAAAATATTGAGAATTTTGGTAAAATATAGAAAAATGTTGTGAAATTTTGAAGTTTTTTACAAGCGATCTACCTGACACCTGTGCCAATTGTTAAATCCGAGCTCATTCCCTCTCTCACAAGAATTCACAAGGTATCTAGATCATCTGGTAATACTGATAAGAATTAATGTTAGACTCTGTGAAGAGGAGGCGATTTAGACATGTATTTATGACAAGAAATCACTGGGTCACATTTACAATCAGTAAGGAGTGTTTCTTAATCAGCTTGGTTTTGTGTATTAAAAGGACAAATATTTGTTGCATTTCATTATAAAAAATGCAATAAAACAAAATGTTCGTAAGGACAGTAAGATACTAGACAGACAAACGCTCACTTAAGAATAGACAGATTAGATTAACTAGATTAAAAATCACAATTTGTAGTTAATATGTTAATTGGAAGATTTTAGTATTATCTATCCTTACTATCTCTTTTTGCATGCCCATTAATTCCAACATTGCCACCTTCTCAAAGATTAGCAAATATTAAAGTATGCAATATGTTTAATTTCATTTTATGAACATGAAGAAAATGCAAGTAACTATGTATTGTTATATACATAAAAATAACCATTTACATTGCATTATTTTTTTGGTGGTACAAAATGACAAATCATTCAGTAATTGGGATAATTTGTCAATTATTGCCCTTTGCCAGATTCTTGTTTTCTCTTTGCTATATCATTTGTTATGATTATCAAGGGAAAACCGCTGATGGCTATAAATAATATCACCCATCACATACACCAAACACCATCAAAGAAACCAGTTTCAGTTTCTTTGATGGTGTTTAGTGTATGTGATGGGTGATATTATTTGTTATGATGATTAGGCTACTGTAATGTACAGTGGCTGCTTTCCATTTGCGACAAAAATCAGGCACATGACTTGTCTGAATATATGATACACTTGTCACTAAAGTGCTGTTGTTCTGGTAAGACTGTGATTCCATCCTTATAAAAATTACAGAAAACTCTGCTTTCCATTGCTAAATTACTAAATTCAATCACAATGAATGAAAAAGGAATCTTCATCTAAATTGGCTAAAGAATATGATATTGGATAAAAAGAGTCCATAATATAATTAAGATGAAAAATGAGCTGATGAAGATGGCTGTAACCTTGGACAATGGTTTCAGGCACTCAAAAAGCTTTTACTGTAATATTGTAGAGATGAAGAGCTACATTAATAAAAATAGTTCAGCTTTAAGTTGAAACTCAATATTACGAGGGGATAATGGTTTTGATTATGGCAATGTCCTGGCAGCCTAGGAAATTATAACCACTATAAAAGAAAATATGAAGAAATCAAGTCAACAGTTAAATCTTAGTTCCTATTTAAGAGCCCCACAATAGATGACTGTTTTTTGATAAATGGATAATCACTTCTGGTTTATTTCAAACATTTACTTAGATAAAACATGGGAATTTTTTATTATTTATACAATCAAGTAAGTACATATCTTGATTTGTTGTGTTACATACAGTAGAAAATACTTTGATAAAACATTTCTAACTCCATAATATTCTAACTGCTCTCTATGCTGTAAACAATTTGTTTCCTTGCAATAGAAGTGGCAGTTGCTTGTTTTTATTTTTATATGACACTAATTCTCTCTAAGATAATCAGGAAATTTTTTCTAAAACTCACTCACTATTCATAGAATCTATCTTCTGATCAGGTTTTTTGTACTATATATATTTGTTAACTTTTCTCACATCAATATCACAGTCTTCATATCAAACAAGTTTTCTATTGTATGTACATTAGGAGTATGCCTTGAGTTCTAGAATGGAAAATTTTCTTTCGATGAAGTAATTCTCCTGAGGGTGTTAGAATCATCTAGTCATTGGCCTGAGATAGCTTCAAGTATGTAACTGAGTGACATTCATATGATGAAATATATGCATTAATTGCTTATCAGAGGCACTACTTTAATGCTTGAGTAAATTATCACCTTCTTAAGAAACAGGCATGAACCATAGTTTTTCTATCGTTTTATTAAAGCCAGCAACATATCCTTGGTTAAGAGTTTATATACAATACAAAATTTTGCCTTAGATTCTAATCAATTTGTATTTAACAATTTTCAAAGGAACATGTTACAAAAACATCCAGGAAACATATTCCTCTGCACAATGTTTTAAAATCAAAGTAAAAGTTATATCACTAATCTTGATTTGCTTTGAGATGTTTTTTAAACTCATCTGAAAACATTCAAAAGGTTATTCATGAAATTCTTTGAAAGATTTCAATTAAAATTGACCTTATGTATCAAATTAAACACAGAAATGTGTATTTTAATATGATCCCATCAAATTATTAATATTAAATGTCAACCTTATAAAATATCATCAACCCCAAAATGAAGCATTAATATTTAAGACTTTAGATTTTCTTCTTCATATTCATAATGTATGTAGTGGCCTTAATGTTTTGAGGATAATTTACTCATCTCTTCTGCTCTATATGTTCCATTACTTTCATTTTGTAGCACAGCAAATTGAATGCCTTCCTTAATTTTGAAGGTAAATGGTTAAAAAGCCACTTAGGTGATGGCAAGAGAAAATTTTGAACAAAATCTTTGGGATCTTGGAAATCTGTCAGTTCACTGATTAAAATCCCAGTGATTATAAAAATAATTATGCTCATACCAGTATGCCAGATATAGTGTGCAGCACATCCTGAAATGATCCTGAAAGATTCAATTTTTCTATGATTTCCTTTCTATGATTTTCGTTTCTTTGTAATGATTCAGTACAAGATGAGGGATTGGATGTACTCTTATAGACTAATCAGGTATTATAGTTTTGAGATATTGTATTTTTCTAAAAGGTAAGCATCAAACTCTAAGATATTAACCTTTAAAGAAATTCTCATTAATGTACTATCAATATATTCGCAATGTAAATAATTCCCAAAACTGTCTGTTATATATAGAAAATATACAGAAATATACCTCTGCCAGTTCCATCACTCTTTAGCTTAAAAATATTTGATTATTGCAAAGACTTTTTGTTAAGACACTTCATTCCCATAGACACATAACTCTTACAATTATGAGAAATATAATCTGGTTGGCCAGATTTCAACCAATCATTTCTCTGTCAATGATGACATTCATAATTGATGTTAAATATTGAATGTGGAGTAATACGACATACTCTTATCTATGTAAATTCCCTGCAACTTGCCTTTTGGCTTGTGGCAGAAGGTGATACTAATTTAGTAAACTGTTAAAAATTTCCAATCAGAATCTATTGAACAAATTATTTCATTATTCAACGCAATTTAGAGCAGTGGTTGCCAGCCTTTCAACCCTAAAACTCGTGATTTTGAATCTCACAGTCCACTAATATAGTTTTCGAGTTACCCTATTACTGTACACCCTCAAACTTTCCCATACTATTATTCTTGTAACGTAATTATTGGCACCCGTCTACTCTGTGTTGGTGATACAAAGAGGATTCAACTTATTATATAAGGGTATATTAAACATAAAAATAGTATATGATGTCCAAATTTTTAAATGGACCACCACAATGTTCTCAAGGGCCATCAGTGGTCTGTGGACCATCAGTTGTCAACAGTTGATTTACTACTCTTATATTTTATTTTAAAAATCATAGCCAAATTTGAATATTGAAAAATAGACAAATACATTTATGGTTATGATAGAAAATACTTTCCTGGTATAATTACTAATAAACATCACATAATAGGAATTTTATGATATTCAAGCATATATCAAATTAGATAGATTATTCTCAGTAGCTTAATTTGATGAAAAAACAATGAAAAGAAAGATATTACTTACTCTTCAACAGATTCAGTAGGAATTACTAACGTTTCATTATTGATGCCTACATTAGCAGAAAAAAATCTTTCAGGATCAGAATACCCATCTGCTAGCAGTCCAGCAAAGGTAACCCATGCCAAGTATGCTAAGCTGCTAGTTGCTCCTCCTATGACACCCTGAAACATAGATATCAGAAGAAAACTTCCAATCTTGACAACTTTCTTGGCAAATTTCCCCATATCATTCAAAATTTTTTTGAATTATTTACTGAAATAAGAGTATTATATTGAATCTCATACCTTTAAATTCACCCATGGAAAAAATGCCTCAAGATTCGATGCTCCTATACCTATTCCTCCTGTAACTGTTACAATGCCAAAGAAAGTCTGTAAATGTAATAAACATGGAAGATCACTATCAATCTTTTCTAATACCAGTAATTAAAGAACAATTTTATAGATAATTTGTTCATAGAGTCTGCTATTAAAGGCATTTTTAACAAATGAGAAATGCAACAGAAAATGAATCTCATTTTATTTGGCAAAAAGCTGATTGTTATATTTAGTCAACCCCATGAAGAAGAACTTAGGCAAGTTCTTCCTGTGATCTAATTTATTCATGCGACAGTTTTTGCTTTTTTTGAAATATTTTGCTTCATAAAAGTAGTTTCTTTTACAATCATCAGATCACAATTCAAAGCCAAATAAAACTGTTGTCTAGGGATAATCATAATATTTTCACATCATTAATTACTAATGAAATAATTTAATATTAGTTAGAAGATGCTCCCCTGCACTGCTTGACAGTTGCCATTGCTTCAGTTCTGTCTATGTCTATGTGTAGGTATACCCTGCTAGCCATCTTTCGGCGTGTGGCAGGGGGTGCATGCACCAAGACTCTATTTACCAAGTCGATTACTTCCGCGTATCGTTCGCGGAAAAAACGAATTCTTGAACAGTTCGTTTTCGCATCTATTTCTCTTATTTCCTATAGAGCGGCCTATATAGCAGGTAGGGCGCATTATGTCCGCGACGTCTTCCGAGAACGTGGTTTCTCTGAACTTATTTAATAAATTTATCCTTAGCGTTAATCTTCTTTTTTCTAATGATTCCCATCCCGCGTTCTTGAGCATCTCAGTAACGCTTACTGATGTATCATAGCAATTCTTCACGAAACGTATCGCCTTTCGTTGCACCTTTTCTATTTCTCGAATGCAGCACTTGTCGGCCGGGTCCCATACACAACAAGCATACTCAAGGTGAGGCCTGACTAACGCGAAGTAACAACGCTCGCGGACTTTTTCTTCGCTTCTTCCGACTATTCTCTTAACAAAACCGAGTTTCTTAAAAGCTTTCCACATATTTTATGGATGTGGGCACTCCATGATAAGTTATTAGTAAGGGTCACTCCTAGATATTTCACCGATTCTTCCGTTATTAAGTTCAGGGGACATTTATTGAGACAGTAATTGAAAAATCGCTCCATTTATTTGGATTTGAGCTATCGATGTATTATATGTCACATGAAAATAGTCTGAATCATACCTGCAGTGAACTATCCAAGTCAGTCATGAAATATGTTAAACCCATGCTTAAGAGACCGTAACCAGGACATACATATTTCATTATACTATCCAGTTGAGTTCCAGTCAGGTGTTTGCCTAAAACGTCTCGAATAAAATCTATTATTGTAGTCGCAGTTATACCATTTAGCATAGTGTCAGCAGCCCTGAAAAGGGAAACGGTGGGATATTGTCGTGTATTGGAAGAATGATGAATTTTAGTGATTCCATCAATCATTTCGATCTTACCCGATGAAATTACTGAATGTACTTGCGATCATATTTCCTGGAAATTCTACGCTTCCCATCACGTCTAAGAATTATTCAGGAAGCTAATCTGAAGGAACTTATTGGTAAATTCAAGTGTTGGAATGACAAGGTAATCTAGGTTAATCTTCATTGATTAGTTACTGTTTCATACTATCACTACATCAGTAAATGTTGAAAATTTTAAACTTTTTTCTCGTTACGAATGCGATATAACAGAATAATTTTAGATTTGCGGGAATGTAAGTCGCTTGTTAGAGCAGAAATAATTCACATGGAAACGGAGGATAGCAATCAAACAAACAGTTTCTCGGAAAAATGTTCCCCTATGAAAATCATTTTATTTAGAAGTTCAATTACACTGTTTTAAATTACATTTTTACTCTCATCCAGTTAAAATAAAGTTGTTATTGAATTATACGTACGGAATTTCTATGGGTCAAAAATAATATATCTGCAAGTTATACCGCTTTCGATGGTAGACTTTCATGGAGGAAATGTTATCGGTAATTTTTCTCTAAATAGATATATGCGTTTCACTATACTTTGATTTTACGCGAATAAAAATTACATCAAGAAAATTATATTTGTGATTTATCAATTCTCGAGAAAGTTGTTTATTTTGGTTGTTAGGTTGTGTACCTTGGTTGCTATTTGTGCAAGATATTTTCAGTACGCGAGTAGGATTTGGTTATGTTTATATTCTTCTAAAATCTTTCAGTCCTCTGTTAATATGTTTTCGGGTTAAAAGATTTACCAAAATCGATTGATAATTATCGCTGATTTTTACAATCGAATTGCCTCACCAAACACTATTCACTCTAATATTCGCGCAGGTCTTTCATAAGAGTGAGATGTCCATAGAATTTCGTATATCTTCCTATGTTTCTTATGATCAGAAAATTTTACCAATAAACAAGAATTCTAAGAATTGTTATTACTATTTTAGCTACTCTTTTGGTAGTTAAAGGGCCATTTAGAGAGTTATTAGACACTCATCCGTAATGAAAGAAAAACTTGTGAAAATAAACGGAAAGAGGATATTTTCTCTCTTATTTTCACTTTTCTGGATAAATAAGCAAGAAAAACGAGGTTATATTTACGTATATATCATCATCATCAACAGCCATTTTATTACGACGTTGGATGTAGGCCTCCCCAAGCGCTTTCCAATTCTCTCTATTCTGAGCTTCTCGTTGCCATGTTACCCCTAAATACTGAATGATGTCTTTGTTCCATCGGTCCCTTGGTCTTCTTCTTGGTCTCTTCACATCTTTTGGTATCCAGTTCAGAACTGCTGATGTCCATCGGTTGTCGTTTCTCCTTGCAACATGGCCTGCCCACGTCCATTTCAGTGATCTTACCTTATCTATGATGTCAGTCACTCCTGTTATCTTCCTAACCCAGGTGTTGCGTTTCCTGTCTCTTCTTGTGATTCCAAGCATACATCGTTTCATACTTCTTTGTGTAGTCTGAAATCGCTGGGTTATTGCTGCGTTTAACACCCATGTTTCACTTCCGTATGTCAAAACTGGTAGAATGCATTGGTTGAAGACCTTTCTCTTCAAGACCATTGGCATTTTCGACTTCAGAATATGGTGGTTCCTTCCGAAAGCACTCCATCCTAGTTTTATTCTTCGATTACACTGCTTCGTGGACTATGCTCAGGCCTTTGACTCGGTAAGTACCTCCTCCACACTGGAAGCACTAGGGAAACAAGGGATAGATGCCAAGTACATCCAACTTTTACGCAGCATCTACAAGGATGCCACGGCCTCTGTAATGCTGCATGTGGAAACAGAGGAATTCCGGATTGAGAAGGGAGTGAGACAAGGCGACTGGCAGTTGTGACTGAGTTTATCCTGAGTCCTATTTTCTGCCCCGCTGTGTTCAGTTCTTGAAGTCTAGATCTTCACCGTTGGTTGCGAAGAGGTACCGACCAAAAGCATGCGTGAGCGTAAGGAGCCACGATGGACAAAGCCGAAGTTGCGAGCATTGCATAGGAAGCAGAGACTTATTCATTCCCGATTGAGGAAACTTAAAGCATGCGGAGCTAATTTTGAGTTAGAGCAACAAAAGTATAGAGAAATGCGAAAGCTAGTTAAGGAGGAAGCTAATAAAGAAATTCAGGAATATAGATCTAGAACCTTGTTAGAATCACTAGGAGGTGATCAGAAAGAATTTTGGTCGTATGTGCGTGAGACTCGTGGCGGTCAGTCTTCCGTACCTAGCTTAACTAACGAAGAAGGAATTATCATTAATACGTCGATAGAAAAGGCGAACTTACTTAACCAGCATTATCAAAAATGCTTCACCGTAGATAATGGTCTAGTAAACGATTTTGCAACGCGCGTTGATTCGGAAATGAGCCCAATTGAGTTATCAGTTGAAGGAATTGAAAAGTTATTGCGAGAGATCGACAGAAAAAAGGCGCCAGGTCCCGAAGGTATTCCCTCATTTGTAATAAAAACTTTAGCTAATGAGCTTGCTCCTCTTCTTCTCGTCTTCTATCGGAAATCATTAGATGAGGGCACAGTCCCAGTGTCATGGAAAAAAGCAAATGTAACTCCAGTTCCTAAGAAAGGTCGCACCCTAAAGCCAGATGATTATAGGCCAATTTCTCTCACCTCGATATTTTGTAAAGTTATGGAGCATATTATAGCGAGCTCAATAATGCGCTTTCTATCCCAGAAGGGAGCAATTAGTCATAGCCAGCACGGGTTCCGCAAAGGTAGGTCATGTGAAACTCAGTTAGCCCTTTTTATGAATGACGTAACTAAGGCAGCAGATAAGGGTGGTAGAACAGACGCAGTATTCCTAGATTTCAGGAAGGCTTTTGACACAGTGTCTCACGTAAAACTAATTCAAAAGCTAATTGCCTATGAGATCGACAAGAAAGTGGTCGGATGGATAAAATCTTTTCTCGTAAGCAGATCTCAACGAGTTGCATTGGATGGAATTTTATCCAATGAGGTATATATCACATCAGGAGTACCGCAAGGAAGTGTTTTAGGGCCGATATTGTTTCTAATATATATAAATGACTTAGTGGATAATGTAAGGAGCACAGTTAGATTATTTGCCGATGACACTCTTATATACAGAGAGATAACATCAGAAGATGATAGCAGTATCCTACAGAAGGACCTAAACGTTATATCAAGTTGGTGCAAAGATTGGCAGCTTGACTTGAATGCTAAGAAGTGCGTTGCGATGTCTTTTACCCGTTCCACCAACGTAATTAGCGTACAGTATGAAATTTCATCATACCCACTAGAGTTTGTGCGCCATAATAAATACCTAGGAGTTACACTCAGCAGTAGTTTATCGTTCAAAGAACATATTAGTGACATTATAGGAAAAGCAAATAGAATGCAGAGATTGACAAGTAGAACACTGAGAGGATGTCCATCAAAAGTCAAAGAAATTGCTTATTTTTCCCTCATTAGGCCTAGTCTCGAATACTGCTGCGCGGTTTGGGATCCACATGAAGTAGGGTTAGTATCAGATATAGAGATGGTCCAACGTAGAGCAGCTCGTTTCGTCACTGGTAACTTCAGGTTCGACAGTAGCGTTACGGCTATGATAAAATCCCTCGGGTGGAATTCGCTCAAAATGAGAAGATCGGATTATAGACGAAAGCTTTTCGACAAATTCATCGATTCAGAATTTTTAGATGAAGTGGAAGACATAGTTATTCCGGTAAACAGCGAGCGCGATCTCCGAGAGGCGACTACCAAGCGTTACAAGGAAGTAATCGCTAAAACAGATTGTTACTTCTGGTCTTTCTTTCCGCAGAGCATTAGAGATGCAAACACGATGGATTAGGTTAGGTCTTTGGTGTTGCTACACCCCCTGCCACGCGCCACTGGCGGCTTGCGGGGTATAAATCTAAATCTAAAGAGTACTATATCATCTTCGAAACGCAAATGACTGATGTGCTCCCCATTGATCCGTAGGCCTCTTTCCTCTCAGTCTAAGGTTTTAAAAACTTTTTCCAGAACGGCTGTAAAAAGAATCGATGAAAGGCAGTCGCCTTCATCAGACAAAGTCACTTTTCACTTTCTCTTCTTTTTTACCCGTATGGTAGTTATGGGTCCATTCAGACTGCTATGCTTGATTCACCATCATGAAGACACCATTTCAAATGCATTGGCCCATGCTTTTCAAACGGGAGATATTCGGGCGCTGTTGCGACATTTGCGTAAAAATATAAAGTAAGTCAAAATTGTTTGAATTATTTTCAGTATTGAATGGAATTGCTGCCGGATTTTACTGTGTGTTTAACTTTTGGCTCTTTACTACCATAGTAGCATAAAAAACGAAAATGTTACATTTCAAAGAAATTCTGGATTTTTTTTCTGTTCTGTTTGAAAGCTTGCCTTAAGTTCCCTACTTTAAGGAACATAGAATTCTAATATTCAGCTCTGCCTAAAATTATTTTCTTTCCGATAGCATTATTTATTTTGCAGACAAACGTTTTTGAGCCAAGTATTTAATAGAAATCGTAGCGGAAGTCGTGAATTTTTGGTAAAATGCATTGAAGAAAGGACATGCTGGCTATCTTCCGTCTTATTTGCTTTGGAAAAAGCTTCCAGCGGGAAAGTTTCGCAGAGATTAGCGAAATTATTTTATTTGCAAATTTCAATGTTATAAGTATATAACTAACTCAAGAAAAAAAATTTTATTTCGGGGGTAAGACCGTTCACGGCGAGGGCTGCGATATTTCGAGCGGCTATCTCTGCGATGTGAACAATCTTTCTGCTGTTTCGATTGTTTGTCAAGATACATTTAATTAAAAGATCAATTGGCATTTAAATAACAACATATCATTGATTTATTCAAATATGGTAAAGTTTCCCATCTTCCAACCTTTTCTAAACGATTCTACTTCGCTACACTACCTGCCAACTTCCTTTTCGCAGTAAGTAGTTGATGAGGATAGCTTTGTTAAAATTAATGTGCACAGCCACAGCATTTAACATAATGTTTTAATTCCCTTAACTGAGAATTACTGTTAGTTTCCTCAATATTCTGTCGTTGTACTAATATGTCCGCACGGAACTCGTTTCGCAGAAAGCCCTTTATCATTCAAAAGTCTTCGTGGCTTTATTCACAATATACAGCATGCATTGAACTATTATATACCTAGGTAATACTATTGTGCAATAATACGTGCACGTAAATGTAGATACAAGCAGACTTCATAAAAATCTAATCATTTAGAACAGGATGAGAGTAGATGAGAAGGGGGTATCACGGCATTTTCGTCATTTATCGTTTTAATTTTTGTGAATTATTTCATTGACTCAGCATTCATATAAGTTATAGAAATATTTAATTATTAAATTACTATATTCTTACCGTATATCGTGTAACACTTAATCAGAATCTAAGAACTCTTGGATTCCCTCAAATGTAGGTCAATTCGTCTTCGATGGATACACCTAACGTTAATTTTTCTTCGGAAATTATTATTAATAGAACGACGATAGAAGTCTTCCCTTTGCCGACGTACATGCAATCATTTTTCTTTAATTGCCCACTGTCCATGACTTCCTGAGTGAAGACCTTAACGACCAATTTAGTAAGAATCCATTAAATTATTATCAGAGCCATTATTTAGTGAAAGAGCAGCTGTAATTTTAGGTCCCCATTCTATATATAGATAAAATCGACGATATTTTACGAATGTTATCCACAAAAATCTTGATATTTCTATCGCCAATGCTGGGTTAAGGTAGACATCCTCTACTTTTTCCACTGTTACAACTTTCAGAAAACGAGTTATAGAAAAACATTACATTTGCCTGAGTAGCTAGAATGCCATTTCTCAGCACTTTAAATATCTACCGCTTATGTAGAGAATGTATGTATATGAGTGGTTATAATTGGTCATACTTTTACAAGAAGTTACTCAGAAGTATATAGTTCACTCAAAGAAAATTTATCCAAAAGTAAGGAAAAATATTTTGGATGAGTTACCATTATTCTAGTTTTGAATGAGAAGCTTATGCATATGATTTTTTTCACTGAATTCGCTGGGAGTGTAATGTGTCCAGATACTACAGAACCTGAATTTTTATCATAGCGAATCCAATAAATGGAAATCTAGGACTAGCCTTATAGGGTAAAATCAAACACTTCTAAATAAATGACGTGGGCAGGACTGGAGTGAAAGGAAGAGGAATTTGCCTGTGATCAAGGGTCTAAGTTCACTCATTCATGGAAATGAATGAGTTGAATTAACCACAAATGCATAAAGAGCGTGAAAGTGGATTAATCAACCACAACGGCTAAGATTACTTGTACATTTATTTTTAATATTTTTTAAAGCCGTAACGCGATACATTATTTCTAGTTTATGTTGGTTTTTCATTGGCTTATTGTTCAACCGATTACTACATCCAAGATAATGTTAGTGAACAAAGTCTATGAGGAGTTTCTTTGAAAGGAGATAGGTACATAAGTTTTTATATTCGATTGCGAACAGTATTAAATATTTGCACATAATTAAGTAAGCTTGCCTAAAAATCTTGAGAAATAGTGTTTTATCATTTTTTATTACAAAATATAAATATCCAGAAACTCATCGATAATAATTTTTAGTAAATAAACATGATTAATTTAATAAAAACATGTTTTATATGTGTTCTTCCATTTCAGCGTTGCTCGCCTCTTCGTTGCTACCATTGGAAACGGTGTCATTTTTGCCTGCGAAATAGTTATATGTATATGCAATTAAAATACTTTAATGATTAAGGTTACTTTATTATGAAGTCAATGAAGTTCAATTTATGCATTAATGGCTACGAATCAATTGACTTTGAATAATACATTGAGTTGATTTTGGGAATATGAACCACATTTTAAGTTGCTAATCGGTCATTTATTCTAGATGTATACTTATCTTAAAGTATACATTTATATTAATCGGAATTGAGTATTAAGACGTTTCTGCATAATATCTTCGTTGTTTGAGTGACATTCACAATTCGAAAATAAGTAACGTAATTAAAACTTGAGGTACTCACTCTTTTCATCCAAGTCGAATAGTGGTAGATTTAATGCAGTTCTGGTAGACGACGGCAGTTTGTTGAAAAACCACATAGCTATAGGAGAAAGAAGGGCTGGGTCCAATTCTCTTGGATCTTGGAAACCTGTCATTCCACTTATTACAATGCCAAAGATCATAGATATGATCATCCCCATTGCTGTATACCACAGGTACGACAACTTGTAGATTGGAAGTATGCTGTAATGTTTATTGAAATATTATTTACTCTTTTTCCTATTTTCAAAAATGAAACAAATTTGAGCTGCTTTTTTTGGAAAACTTGATAAGATATATCTTTTCGGTGCATCGACCTGTCATCGATAGGATTGATCAATCATGCGTTGCCGAAGGAGACAGGCTGAGGTATGTATCAGTATGGGTATCAGGCTGAAGTTGAAGTCAAATCTTAGAATGTCTAAGAATTCTTGAAACCCTGGGATCCCCGTAGAGCTCATTTTAAAGAGCTGAAAATTATGCATTCAATTCATTTATTTGAAACAATTCTCAACGTTAAAAAATATGAAGTCTATGACTCTCAATTCAAATATGCTATAAGACAAGATCAAAAAATGATACTCATAGTGGAACAATATTATACGGAATCGAATAAGAAAGGGGCATTTTATGCTGGGGTGAAATTTTACAATAAACTGCCTCAGTCCATATAAGATACATTAGATGTAAAAGTATTTAAAAGAAAATTAAAACAATTTTTTATGGAAGGGTTTTCAGTAAATAAGCACCTAGATTATGTACATAGTAATAAGAATTGATTATATCATGCTATGCATTATTTTACCAATTAAATTGTATTTTGTTATTATACTGTTTTATTACTATATCCTTTTGTGAGACATGTTCCATGATATTGTATTATATTGTGAAAAATGTGATGTATACCTTGTATTTCTGTAAGTAAGTTGTAAGGTTATATGATTTACTTTTTTGACAAATCCACGCAAACTTTGCCTACGAACAATATACTATACTATACTATACTATACTATACTATACTAACGTCATTCATCAAAATATCGATGAACAATTAAAAAGTACTAAATAGGACATGCTTACTATTCTGTTGGCCCGTGTACGACCTCTAAAGTGGCATTGCAAAGGCATCCCTCCACTGAAATCGGTTTCTTTATAGCCGACTGATACCCATGTTGTTCTGCCACAGTTGAGCCCCACACAATCCATATCAAGAACGCGAAGCTGGATATTATCCCTCCCACTACACCCTGAAATGAAGCGTGCCTTCACGTTAGTAAAAGGTTACGAGGCGAATCTGGTATTTTATTGATGGTTAAAGATATTTATTCAAATCTGGTTATCTAGAAACAATTGATAATTTTCAGTTATTTTAGGTTCCAGCAATCATAAATTTCCTCTCATCTCACCTTCGTATTCGCCCAAGGGAAGAAAACTCCCAGTGTGTAAATGCCGAGGCCTACTCCAGCAATCATGCCTGTCCAGCTGTAATTACTCTGAAAAATGTTTTCGTGCATTAATGAAGTAAAGGGCGTATTATTCGGGCGTAATTAAAAATCGAGAGCATTTAGTTTTTTTAAATTAGAGAAATTGTAGCGTCAAACCTCAAGTAAAGTTCCAAACTGCGCGATGATGAACACGAGACCGAGGCTCACTAGGCCATATGCAAAACATATGATTTTGGAGATAGTACCAGCTTGAACTGGAGTCAGCTTTTTACCAAAATATCCTTGTACTACGTCTTCCACTGTGACTGCAGTCATGCCGTTCAACATGGTTGCAACATCCCTGTAAATTCCATGCACTTGATTAGTTTTCATTTCATCGAACAATGTGCAATCAAAAGTCATCTTAAGGCTACTTTGAAATTATTATCTTTATGCTTATAGTGATGAGTCTGTACCATTTATGTATACTTTTCAGATCTAATTTAATCTGCCATTTTCCTTATAACTTAGTTAACCATCAGTTGGTCCCATGTCCCATTACATTAATTTAATGAGTTTTGTTTATCGTTCCTATTAATAACTTAGAAAATTTATTATTACTGTCATAATCATCACCACTCATAATGATTATCATAGTCATGGTTATCATTATTATCATTCTTCATTCGATCACTAGGAAGTGTGTAAGAGGTGTTCCTCCTTTTTGCTCAGTTTTGGTGTTTGGTCATCTGATTTTCACCTAACACTCATTGTGAGGCAAAGATAAGTTAAAGTTCTTACTGTGTTGTTGTTAGAGATTTCTTTAATACAGCAGTGTTAGTTGAATTTTGGGGAAAACGTATTTTCCAAAAGTTAATGATTTATTTTCTTGCAGACAATATGGTTATCAGAGAAAAAAAGGTACCAGGCAGATATTAGAAAGATCTTAAAACATTGTGAATTAAACCTAAATAAAAATAAATACGTTATTGTTACCTCTATTGACAAGTTATGGCCTTTGACACCATACCAGTTAATAAATTGATGGACAAATTATGTGAAATCGAAATTCGAGGTAATATTTGGCCTTAGGTTAAATTATATTTATCAGATAGAACAGCCATGATGATTGAACGATACAGGTGTTAAATATAATGTTAAATGATTGAACGATTCAGGTGCATATAAGGTTGTAAATGTAGAAGTGACACAGGGCTCTGTTCTTGGTTCACTATTGTACATAACTGTTGTTAATTCAGTTGTTCCTTGATGATACAATAATATCCTTAGGAAGTGATTTTGAAAACACATTAGGCAGGATGCAGAATTTCAGATTATGTTCCTCCTTAAATATTCTACTCTTGTCGCTTTTATTTAAATATATTATAATTGTTGATAATCATTTCGTGTCTAAGTACAGGACTCTTAAAGATTCCAAATCTGATGTAACGAGAAGGGACAATACTTGGTAGCATGTGCCAAGTTACTTGAATCAAAATGGACAAAGAAAACTTAAAATCGATTTCAGAGGTTAAAATTAAATACTATTTTCTGGAAAATTTTTAATAAAAACAGCCGAATGATAAAAATGGATAATGCCTTATTATCACAATGTGAAATTACTCTGATAGTTGATAATAACGATAAAACTTTTATTGGGCGAGATTGAGACTACTAAATGGGAGGCTAGGATAGTTTTTCTCATGATCCATGTGTTTTTAAAATTATTATGCACCTGCATACGTCTTTCTGACCTAGCAGGACCTGAAAGTTTTTTTTCTGTAATATCGTGAGTCGCAAGTTGTTGTCATGAGTACTTTTTCCATACAGTAAAATTTATTTATATGAAACAATTTTATATATGATGTAACGTTCTTACAAATAAACTATTATTATCATCATCTCACCCTATCGATGAACTGAAAATACTTGCGACTACGGTACCGGGAAACCCTGGCCAACTCTCCGTCTCATCCATTACGTATAATGGTAACAGCTGATCAGTTGTCTGCACCATCTGGAATAAAGACATAGAAACGCATGGCTTAAAACTTCCACTATTCCTCAACTAGGAGGCTTCATCATAGGCAACATATGATTGATAAAAGGGACATAATTTGACATAATTAGTTCGTACTTAGGGATCTTTCCTGAACCCTAACATAATTAATGGAAATCGGCTTATAAAATTGTGAAATGTCGATGTATAAATAGCATCGCCGTGATATTCATTTACATAAATTGCACACCTAGTAATTCAATATACATTCTTAAAATGTGATATAAATTAGTGGATGTCAGAGATACTAAAACACAGTAAGATTTAATGGAGTGCATGCTGGTTTTTGGGTTTGGGAAGATGAAAAATATTGATGTAAGTTTAATTTGGCGTATCAAGTCTTTAGGTAAGATTTTACCAGATCGCCTAATCAGGATATTTTGAATACTACTTCTGAAAACGCGTGTCAGCGACTCACGCAAATGAACGCTTGTACGAGTCGTAATTTTCGTATTAACAATACCGTATAGTCTTTGACTTCTAATGAAGTATAATTATTCTGGGAAAAAGATTTCGCAAGAAAATCATTACTTTTCCTCGGTAAATGATACTATGTTGATATCAGACCGGTAGCCCCAACGACCTGCCGGTGCTTTGGGTTGGTACTGTCAGTTCTACTGAAATAGTATCACTCTGAAAAAATCGACTTAGTCAAAATGTACCCCACCAACGTCGAAGACTAGGTTTTCGGTATCCGAATATTCCATACAGCACATATATGTCACTTAATCTTTTACCTTGGATGCTAGCGGGTCACACTTCTTATAGGAGGAATATATTAGCATTCCAACGTAGAAGAGTATGGTATAGATGACGATCTTCCCAATAGAAGTGAGCCATACAGTCCTAGAAGATAAGCAAAAAATACGTTAATTAGTCGTGACGAAGGTTTTCTTTGTTTGATGTTTGAATTGTGCCTACTGTTGCAATTAAATCAATATCTTTTAGCAACGCTTCCAGGGTACCCGAAACTGATCTGAGGTGTTAATAGAAACGTCGTAATTTATATAATTTTTTTCAGGGCCGGTTTTTGCGTGCGAGCAGCCATCAGATGAATTTGGCATCGGATCTAAGCATTTTAAAGTATCAGAAATGAGAATTTAGTGGGTAAGCTATTCCTTTGCTCTCTTCAATCCATCCTTAAAACATGAAATAGATTGTTTGTTAGTTCAAACTGCGGAAACCTTTCAGCGCATATGATAAAATATTCTCGAACTGATTTTCCGAACCTATGTACTGATTTGCCCGTAATTTATGAACAACCAAGGATTTCTCCGCTCATCCTTGAGATGGACGAGTAGAGACTTCGAAATTTGGGAAGACGAGGGGAGATATTTTAAGGACTTAATTATGAACTACTATTGTGGTAGTAGTTGCAATCACCTTTTATCTAAAGTGATACTCAGAATTTATATGATAACTTTGATTAGTAGAGTAGCATAAGCGAGTCTTAATGGGAGGTTGATTCATAAGCGGTTTATTGTAATTATTTGGACCAATGTCTGAGAGTCTCACTTACTTGTATACCTCTCTCATATTTGGCAAAGCGAGAAAGCGTTGAATAGCTGTTTGGTTGACAGCACATATCGCAGTCCAGTAAATTGTTCCGCCTACGAACACTGTCCAGAAACTGTGGCGTATCGTAGGATCTGGATCAAAACTGTAGGAAAGCAAATTTAAATAGAAGTATGTATCACGTAAATATTGCAAACACTTCATCCTCAGTTTTACCACCAAACCAACACTTACTTAAATAATTCAATTCTACCAGAGTTGTAGTTGTCATTCCATACTACATCCACACCTCCAACGTCAATAGTACCCTTGACCAGTAAAATCACGAGGGTGATATTAAGTATTACAAGATGCAGGGTGTCACTCCAGATGATGGCCTTCACTCCACCCTGTTTTGATATTCCAAAATGTCGATGAGATTCTGTACACCGATCTTATCCTTAAGATAAAAATATCGAGAGAAATTTTACTTTTATTTAGTTTAACATGATGGTTTTGTGATTGCCATTAAAATATTTCGATAATCTTAGAATGATTTTAGCGTAGGGCAAGGAAAAATCGATATGAGAAATGTTACACGAATGCATTTGGTTTATAGCCTCAGTTACCTGGTAGAATACAATCGAGATATCGATCGATAACGTATATTCGGTTGATCGAAACCAGTCATTGAGATGCACGTAAAACTAAGACAGCTGATATCTCAGTTCTCTTTGGCATTGGGGATCACAATTTGAAGGCCGAAATACGTGCATAGTGTTTTCTAACTCCGCAAGTGATGAAGTGGTTACGAATATCCTTGCCGTGACGCACCCTGCTGCTTTCGTTTTCTCCGTTATCGGTCATATTGGTAAGATATTTCCTTTTTTCTCATCGATCCACTTATCTGTGTACTTGTGAGGTTGAAGGAGTTCCAATAATTGAATACTACATTAATATTATGTAACAGCCGCATTATCTCTATATCTTCATGATTGAGTTGTCTCTATCGTAAATACTTCGAGTACTTAACTTCAGAAATAGTAAGTATGGTTTCTTAGAAGAGGGAACGCTTATCGTTTTAGTCAAAATGCAAAATTACACCGATGAGTCATTTAATTTGGATTCCTATACTTTTTGTTCCCGCACCAAAGCCAATCGAAGTAGAGGACACGTCGACCATCCACCGAGTGAAGACTAATTCGCGAGTATGTGGAATATTTTTATTAATGTTTCTTGTCTTGCGTTGATTACGGCAAACTTAGGTTAGTATGCGCAACTTATGAAGAGATTTCTACTTACAATTGATCCGAAGAATACGCAGACAGCAAACAAAATCAATACCACAGCGTAGACCGGTAGGTTTGTCACTAGGGAGGAGAAAAATATGATGGTCCAAGATCAGTACCTCACTCTTTTTTATCGAAGAAATTCAAGCTTTCCGACCGATTCTTCGTTGTAAATGAAAATAAATTTAGGTGTATTAAATTCGGAATATATTTTGCGAAAATCTTTTACCTCGATAATTTAGTGTTTAGGAAAAGTTTTGTAATGCACTTTTATATATAAGTTGCTAATGAATCCGAGGAAAATTATTGGAACGTTTGGTTATGTGTCATGGTTTGTTTTAGATACAAGTATACGATTTAACCAATCATTTACAAATATAATTTATAATTTTCGTAACAACCCGGTAAATCGGTAAAGGTAATGATAAAGATCCTGAGGCAGAAGCTTACACAAAACTGTACCTCACAACTGTTATAAACAACATAATGAACATTTTGACATTGCCTATTGGGTCTAAACATTTCAGAGTATCATCAGCTGTTAAGAGATTCCGCGTAAGAATGTTTGAAAGATGAACTGTTTACAAAATCTTTGATAAAGCTTCTAATTCAAATTTAATTCTATTCAGATCTTTATCAGAATAGAAGTCGTATGGTCAACGCTCACAAAAATTCCAGAAATTTAATTCGCTACCCATTATTATGGGAGAAAACATGAATAGCATTATTCCAACTCACCTTGCGACAACGCCAGAGCGGGTGCGAGGATGAACATACCAGCGGACACCAGCTGTTCAAGCAGATTCGCAGTTCCAAAAGAAAAATCCGAATTATTAGATCGACATTTAGTTTTACCCCCATTAGATTGCTGCAACTTACCCCTTGCAATAGAAAGACGACGGAGAAGGCTGACCTCAAGCCGCTATGAAATCTCAGATTGACGTACTGTAAAAAATGATAAAAAAGAGACTAAGTCTGAGTGATTGCAGGTAAGTGGGTAGGTTTTGGATAGATGGTACTGCCTCCTCTATCTCGTTTAATAATGCGTAGATGTTATTATAACAAACAGCCGTAGTATTTTAAGATTTGACGTATATTCAACGAAGTCGAATATGTAATTTATCGGAATTCTGCTAATATTCTTAGCTTAAAATTTGATCCTGATTAGTATTTCTAAAATGATTAGGGTATGAATAGGATGCGTATTCGCTTATAATAGACTTACAACTCGATTTACCGTTTACCAAACCCAATATTTGATGCTGTGCTCAATTTATCCTACAATAATTAACAGAGTTAAGTTATTAAAGGAAAGGAAGGTATCTTAGTAGGTTGAAAACCTACGGAAATCCCAAAGGAATAACAAGTGTGAAAAATAGCGACACGACGACCAGTCGAGTCGTTATTTTTCACACATGTTATTCCTTTGAGAGTTGAGTTAGTTGCAGTTTAAAAGAACTCCGGAAACCATCAACAATGTTGATGACTTCTGGAGTTCTTTTAAATATAATCATTTAATTTTAAAGGAATAACAAGTGTGAAAAATAGCGACACGACTGGGACTCGAACCAAGGTCTCCAACTTTCGGGGCAGGTATTCTAACCACTGAACTACCGTGCCGCGTCTCTCTCACACTGTTAAGGGAATGCTACATATTCTAAATATTCTAGATTAATATTAAATTAACCAGAATCAAATAAACCATCTTCCGGTAGCAAACAAACTCGTATTGAGTTATTATGGTCTTACGAAGCACACTTTCTGGCTTAGGAGGACCAGATATATACGATAACAGATATATTTTTAAGTTAAATTAAGCTCCGTCATGCATGACGGGAACGTTTATTAGTAATAATAATAATAATAAATCATCTTTATTTGGGCGAGCTTGAGATCAAAAGTCTCCTCTTCAATCTAAACCATCGTCATATTCCATACTGTTAATTTAAGAGAAAAGAGAAATTAAAAGGAACGAGAAGAATAGTAGATATAAAATAACGAAGAGAATCTCAGGGGAAAACATCTACTTCAGAAGAGCCCTTACTAGGAAGGGCGGTGTGAAAAACCTGCGTAAACCTACCGATAGTAGATTTAGATTTAGAAATTTACCCCGCGAGCCGCCGATTGGCGTATGGCAGGGTGTGTATCAACACCAAATATTCGTACCTAATCTATCCTGTTAGCCTCTCTAATGCTCCGAGGAAAAAACGACCAGATCTAGCGATTATCTCCTTATATCGCTTGGTCGACGCCTCTAGTAATAGCTTCATATGTGCGGAAGAACATCACAAGGACAAAAATGCACATTATATGAAAGCAGATATGTTTGCTACGATTAACCTTAGGAACTGTGGTAAAGTTTTATGTTTCCCTTATAGATTAGCATGCACCTTGATACCTCGGCTAGCGATGTAGCCTGATAACGAATTCTTCGGTTGACGAGGATTTTATCCCTGTTTTTACACAAGCACCGCAATTCAGAAATTTCTTAAGCAAAAGAGTTGCTATTGAATTCTAATCACTAGTAAAATTAAAGATTGTTTGCTAGTATTTAGGTATATTTAGCTACCTTTGGGATAAAAAATTTCGGCTAACCAAGGTAATTCCCTAACGATAGTCGTTAGCCAAGGTATTACTGCATTTTTGCAAGGAAATACGAGAATCAAAGAATAATAGATGGAAAACGTTTTAAAGAGAATATTACCTCATATACTGAAGTTATTTGTAGCTTTTCATAAATAGGAATGTAAATGGCCACTGCCAACGGCGTGGAAACTAAGAAGGCCAAGGAAAATATGTATAATTGAGCGCCATAGTTGTACATCTCCGCTGGGTTCCCAAGAAGAGAAATCGCAGATAGGAGCCTAGATAGAGAAAAGTATTAGATTTAGGTCAAGCCTAGAATAGGAGAAACATAAGTTGAGAAATTGAAAGCATTAGTAAAATGCCGTTGCTGGGGTCAATTTGCGTATTTATTGCTGCCAATACTAAAATGAGGTTGATTACTTACTCATTAATTAACATGGAACAAGAATGTTTTATTTGGCTTTATTAGATTAGAGAAGCATTTTTCATGTCGGTTTCCATTCATTTGGTTATCATCAAAGATTTACAGTGGTACCTTGATTAACGACGGTAATCCGTTCCAAGATATTCGTCGTTAACCGAAACCGTCGTTATCCAAGGCGCGATTTTCCAGAGCCACACTGCATGTCAATTATGCAGATAAAACTAATTAAAAGTCATTAATATAAACTACATATGATTTATTAAATTATATTTGCAACAAAAAATTATCATTGATTAAATGAATATTCTTAAAAGAAGTTTTTAATGGTCAATCTTCACCAGAAGGCGTCGTAAACCAAAGCCTGCGTCGTTACCCGAGACATTATTTTTATCACAGCTATTCGTAGTTAACCAAATACGTCGTTAACTAAGACCGTCGTTAACCAAGGTAACACTGTATTTGATAACTCATATCAGTAATCAATGGAATAAAACATGAGGAAAATCGCCTAATATATGAGTGGATTTCGGGAAGATAAGGACATTGCGTTTAAAATCTCTCGTGCTCACTCAGAGACCAAGGATAACGCCACCGGGATGAAATGCATTTTCCTGTCTCCGACGAAGTAATCCGCCGCCGTGGCCTTTCTGTCCTTGTAGCATCCGTAGAACAATCCAATCGAAATCGTCGCCAGGAACAGTAAACCGAAGATAGCATAATCGGCCGCTGAAAAGTATCTGCCGTACAGACCATCACGACCGCACTCTCCTTTCCCCGAATAAAAATCGAAGAAATTCCCGTTGATTGTCTGCATCCTTTCTCTCCAGTGGTCCATAGTTATTCCTTCTACGAACCAAATGTACGATTCATCGCGTTAGAATTTAAAGCGATTATACTAAGTTAGGTCAGCTATTTTATGTATCGAGGCTCTTTTTAATATTCTTTTCGCTCTGTTCTAGGTAAATAATAGCCATTATTTACCTAATCAAACTTTACGGACCGCTAAAACATATTTCTGTTAGCGTTACAACCGTGGAAAGGTCCCCCGAGTATTTACTTTGCCTTTTTCACGGTCTGGAGTCGTTATTAATCAATGTATTGATTTATTATGTATTAATTAATAACCAATGATGACCCATGTATTAATTAATAGCCACCCTAAAAATTAAGTACTTACGTTGATTAATGACCACTACTGCTGAGTGGTAAATGTTAAAAATTAATATATGAAATCCGTACGCATATGGATTTTTTCAAGAAATCGACCGTCTTAATATACTGTGATATTTTGTAGAAACTTTACTCTTATTTCGTAAAACTTTACATTTATGACTAAAAATATCTCACTAGTACACAGGCCGAGTAGAATTCTTTCAATGAAATTGTGCATTAAGATTTCGACTTATACGAGAGTATACACCGCTTTTCAGTCTGATATTAGTTTTTGTAAGGAGCGGAACAGAGAAATAAAGAAGTTATAATATTGTTACCAATACGTTATAAGAAATGATGAACTGTCTTTCAAATTTAAGCGCTCATATAGAGTCTGAGTTCAAACGATGGTATCTTGCGTAGATTACTGGACGAACCGAGATTACGTTACGAAACAGCAGTTGCGAATCAGAGATACATTAAGGTGAAACGATAAGTATTATTTTAAAGGCACCGTTCACTCGAACTACGGCAAATATATGCGAACAAACCCCTTCATCTTCCCTCTGATATTCACATGTTCAGATGTAAGGCAGATACCACAACAAGGGTACTTTCTGAGACTACGTCAATGAATATGTGCTTTGAAGGACCCAGTAGAGGGGTGACTGACGAACTTAATAAAAACTAATATGATAAATCTCTTACCTTAGCAACTGGCCGCCTGATTTAGGCTGTTCTCTTGCCGTTGGAAATGTTTCGAAAGAAATATCCATTAATTTAAACAGACCACTTTCTTAGCTATCATCCAGTGCAGTGATACTTTCGAGGTTCTGTATATCTCTTAGGTTTTTTTAGATTCAGATAAAGGGATATACTAGTGACACTTTTTCAATCCATTAAAAGATAACAGGTGGTGGGAATTCTTTTTGTAGCAAGGTCGTGTCCGGTTTTCCAAAATTGCTCGTTTTGAAGTAGTTACGAAAGTACGAATGAATCTATTTAAATGTTTATCTACTTAAATCATGTTCATAATTTATCCAATTTATAATATTTACATTCTCATCTTCATTTTTGATGAGAGGATTTTCATATTTTATCTAAAGCAGAGCAATGTAAAAAAAACGTTGATCGTTAGAGATAATCTTCATCCTTCCTCCTAATCAGAGGCAAAAATCTTTTTTATTTTCATCTTTAGTATCCTCAACAAGCAATTCATCATATGGTTAGCAGGTGATATCTTTTTTTAAATTTATTATTCTTTCAGATTTGATCTCAATGTCAAATACTATTCCATCGCACTGTATCACGGGTTTTTTTGCCAGCACCATAGGGGTTTGACAGTAGATTTTTCTATTTACGCAACTGAGATATTTCTGAATGTGGATTTGATCTGTGCTGCTTGTGAAGCCTTTGCGACCCATCAAACTAATTGAGGATTAAAAGAAGAATGCAATGCGTGGTTAAAATTATTATCTCTTAGGTGCATTTGTACTTAAGAGGCACGTTTGTACCATTCCGAACATTCAAATAGAAGTCCACTGCTGCCGATCCAATTTCTAAATTACTATCAATTTTACCCTCCGGTTATCTATTGCTTTTAATTATAATTGTGAAATAAAGCAACCTTGAATTGTAGGGATTAATTGAACAAATTGTTGATAAAGTCTGTTGAGATAGGTTGGCTTAATTTTCGATCGCCCTCCCAAAGATAATACGTATTAAAATATCAAGAATTAAATTGAGAATTGCCTAAAAACGAACCAGTCACGCATTTAATGCATTTCACGAAGGTCTCGATGTAAAAATTGCTCTTTCTAAATTCTGATGAGTTCAATTACGTTTCGTGTAGCCACCACAAGATCTCATGATTACTGATGTCATTCTTTTCATAAAGGATAATTGAAGTAAAAAATGAAACGTCTTGTTTTTTCTACTTCTCTTTTTATATGTATAAATCAATGATTAAACTCACAATGAAATCAAACATGTTTTCATAGCAAAAGCTTGTATAATGTTTCTCCAATTAAATGTAGAAATGCGGAACAGGTTGGGATGGATGTTAAATAACAAGAATGAAGAATAACCTGGAAAATGATTTTGGAATAATTTATTGGAAGCTAAATAATCAATGCCGTATTACCAGACATATTGAACCTTAGCTCGCGATGAGTATAGTTTATTAGCTGTCCATCGTATCTGTATTTAGTACATTTAGTCGAAAAGAGAAAATCAAAATAGCTCCTTTCAACCTTTCCCATGTCTCTTTCATTGTTTGTAGAGAAAAGAGAAACTGGACCTTCCAGAAGGAAAAATATCTGGAAGTCTTGTTGTGACATAAATTATTTTCTTTATAACTTTAGCAATAATTTTAAGGAGTGTTTATATTCATCAGTCAGTTTATTTTACATGTGAGTCCATTCTTCAAAGTCAGCATCGCATTTATCGGCCCCTATGTTCTCGAAGGACATTCTGTGACGTGGACCTGCAAAATATTTTTATTAAGGATTGAGTATAATATTGCCTTCATCAGGGGACAATTATATCGCATACTTCCTGTGTTAACGGAAAATACGCAAGAGATACTTTATGATGTATTAATGTATTGTATGAGTAACAAATCATAATGGATGAAACGACATAGATTTTTAAATGCATCGTAATTTATCTGAAGTTAATTAATTAATGTGAGTTAATTACAATAATGATAATGAAGTACAATTTTCTCGAATTCCTGTATTTATATA
>KZ309024.1:144150-189987 GCA_000376725.2 Ladona fulva
ATTTCTTTGACTTTTGATGGACATCTTCTCAAGGTTCTACTTTTCTATCTCTGCATTCTATTTGCTTTTCCTATAATGTCACTAATATGTTCTTTGAACGATAAACTACTGCTGAGTGTAACTCCTAGGTTTTTATTTTGACGCACAAACTCTAGTGGGTATGATGATATTTCATACTGTACGCTAATTACGTTGGTGGAACGCGTAAAAGACATCGCAACGCACTTCTCAGCATTCAAGTCAAGCTGCCAATCTTTACACCAACTTGATATAACGTTTAGGTCCTTCTGTAGGATACTGCTATCTTCTTCTATTTACCTCATTGGATAAAATTCCATCCAATGCAACTCGTTGAGATCAGTTTACGAGAAAAGATTTTATCCATCCGACCACTTTCTTGTCGATCTCGTAGGCAATTAGCTTTTGAATTAGTTTTACGTGAGACACTGTGTCAAAAGCCTTCCTGAAATCCAGGAAAACAGCGTCTGTTCTACCACCCTTATCTGCTGCCTTAGCTACGTCATTCATAAAAAGGGCTAACTGAGTTTCACATGACTCGGGAGTTTGCGGAACCCGTGCTGGCTATGACTAATTGCTCCCTTCTGGGATAGAAAGCGCATTATTGAGCTCGCTATAATATGCTCCATAATTTTAGTAATGTTAACGCTTTTTTCGAAATTTCGTAATCTATGATCTCGTTCCTGATAACTAGGGTTAGCCATATATAACCATATTTTCATAGCAAAAATATATACAATACAATCGGAATATATTAAGATTTGAAAAGAGTTAAACCGGGATAAAACCG
This sequence comes from Ladona fulva, assembly GCA_000376725.2. NCBI lineage: Eukaryota > Metazoa > Arthropoda > Insecta > Odonata > Libellulidae > Ladona > Ladona fulva. Next base: position 144,959 of record KZ309024.1, read on the forward strand.
AGAAGTTTCTTTAATACTTTATTATAACCAATTTTATGCATTTTCTAGCCTTTTTGAATGCCTGCACTGTCTCTAAATCATTTAATTTCAATCGCACTATTATTCCTCTAAATCTGTGAATCTTCCGTATTTTCGTAAGCGGTGTTTTTGATTAAAAACTGGACAAAATAGAAAACTGACCGGTACCATTTCTTTAAGCCGAGACAATCCTGGTCAAAACGTGAAGTATGGTAAGACTAGTTATAACGGAATAACGAATTATACTTATAATTATATAATTAAGAAACGAATCCTTTCTGCTGGCCGAGGAATCACTACCCAAGGTACATTAAAAGAGGACTTTTGTGTTCTGATAACCTATTGAAATGCTGTGATTATATATTTCTTTTAGCTTAAGAAAGGCTTCACTTCTGAGTTAAAGTGTTCACAATACACACAAAAGAACAATTTTTAATACAATTTTATACAGAAAGAGTTTCTCACCTTTACCGTCCGTGTAGTGCATTGGAAGATTTAATGCAATTTTGACATTCGGTGGCAGTTTGTTGAAAAACCACTTTGCGATGGGAGATATTAGAGCATGATCCAGTTCTCGCGGATCTTGGAACACTGTCAAGCCACTGATTATAATTCCAACAATGATGGAAAGGGTCATGCTCATTCCTGTGTACCACAAATACGACACCTTATATATCGGAAGGATGCTGCAAAAATTAATTGTATAATTAATTCAAAATTTAAATAACTGTGTAGGTATTTTATTTAGATGTCAATGTAAATTAAAATTTAGTATGAAGATAAATCGGAAGATTCGTTTCTTAAAATTAAGTGAAGTGCCTTATATTACGACCTCCTGAAACAGCTTTGAGCCTTTGTGATAGATTATGCTTTTCAGGAAGGGTAGAAAATTTGAACATTCATTTAGTTCGATGAAGAAGGGACTACTTATTTTGGCCAAGGACAGATTTGCCATTAGGCGCACTAGGATGTTCCCCAAAAAAGGACGTTTTGTCATTTTTAAGATGAATTATGTCTTGGTGGGGCCGCAAAGTGGTCCTTGCGCCTAAGGCCTCTGATTGAAGAAATCTGTTCTATGCTGATTTCATCGAATACGCCTCCATGTACACCAGAACTCTTCCAGTCTGAGTTTAACATATTACACAATTATTCGAAACATTTATTTATAGTCTTTCAAAAATATGAAAATATTTTGTCAGAATGGCGCAGACAGTTTGTAATGTATATTTGGGGGGTGCGAAATGTAGAAGAGGACACTGCTTGAATGTTGAGGATGAGTTCCTGAACAGAGGGTTTGCCTGCATTTTGTTAAATAGACGTCTTTACGAAAATATGTGTTTATAAAATGTAAGAAGTTTGCTAGGATAGGAAAATATTGTATGTGATCGAAAACTTGAAACTAGTTTGCTTATTCAATATGAGAGTATAGAGTTTCTTCTCTATTGGTCTGATACGCTCTATGATACTAACATGTGTGTATCATTCGTTCGACAAAATGATCGTTTGTCAAAGGATCATTGTTCTGCAAAAGTGTCATATAAAGTATTACTAATATGCATAGGCAATACAAGTTATTAGGTTAATACTATACTTAGGGAATTGAATAGAAAACGCTTACTATTCTGAGGGTTCTTGACTGACTTCTAAGGTGGCGTTGCAAAGACAATTCTCCACGGAAATAGGTTTCCTGTGAGCAGACTGGTATCCATCTTTAGATGCCATGACTGCACCCCACACCACCCATATCATGAATGCAAAGCTGCAAATAATTCCACCTAGCGCACCCTTCAAATAAATGCAATGTTTTAAACGAAAACTCGATGAATTTAAAAAGTATTCCATTGAAAGAAGAAACGCTTAGTTTTTATACCTTCCAGTTTGCCCAGGGAAAGAATACTCCCAAAGTGTAAATTCCCAGACCCACTCCTCCAACTAGTCCTGTTATACTGTAAGCAGTCTGTAATAAAAACATTTGATGTGAATAAATGAAACATTTTCACTTTTCCGTTTGGCAAACGATGTAATGTACTTTTTGTAAACATCTAGTTTGAGTGGTTTCTATTAGCGTGACAATAATAAAAGTTAAAGTTGTGCATGCATCCAAACTCGACTTCTTTCTTAATCATTAACTCTAACATAAGGTTCTTTTTACTTAATTTCAATGTTTTTCACCACAATTTTACGAATTCTATCACGCATGCCAAAGTTTCTCGACCGGTGTATCCCAGAAATTAATTGGAGTATTGTGATAGTTCTTCGATTTCGAAAATGTCTATCATATATAGTAAATTGATTGAAATTAATGAAATTGTGGAGGTATGTCATATATCTTTGAAAGTAAGCATAATATTCTGAAAACAACTTCTACCTTCATATATAGTTTTCGTATTACTAATGCAAGTTTGAAATGAAGCCAATAAACTTACAGTGCCTCAAAGCTAGGACTTGTGCCTACGTCTATTGTTTCAAGAAAAGAAGAGCCACTGTCATATTTTCAGGGTATGTGAGGCAATTCTCATATAAAAATATCAATGCAAAGAAAAGAGATAAACGCATAAGTGAGACCTGCAGTAAACCTCCAATCTGCGAGACGAGGAACACAAATCCCAAACTTGCGAGACCGAATCCAAGGCATATGAATTTGGAAAGAGTTCCAGCTTCTACTTCAGTCAGTTTCTTACGAAGCATCCCCTGCACGAAGTCTCTCACTGTGACAGCTGTCATCCCGTTCAGCATGGTGGCAACAGCCCTGGGAATGGTAAGACGCTGATAATTTAAACTGATGATTAGTATGGGACAAAGCAGTCTCGAAATAGCTCACCCGATTGAGGCACTGAACACACTGGCCACTAGAGTGCCTGGAAATCCAGCCCAAGTCCCCATCTCATCCAACACGTACAATGGAAGAAGTTGATCTGTACGCTTCACCATCTATACAGGTACGGAGAGGAAAGAAATCTTTTCTTGACGGCTGCTGTAACTCAGTAAACTAAGCTAGGAAATTATCAGTCTAGGAATAACGAAGTCTGGGGCAATATAAAACAGAGATAGAATCAAGACCGACTGCATAAAAATATCTAAGGTAAGGAATAGAAATCGCTGATTTAATTTCCCTAGCTTCTGAATTTGTTAACCCTTACTATTTCTTTTACCATATTTTACAGTTTTTGCTTTAATCGATTTAGTTCAATATTTGTACACTATAGTGCTAGTAACAGCCACATTCCGAAAGAACTGTCCAAAGAGAGATTATTGAAAACATTAATTCTGTCCTAGGGGTAAACTTTTGCATTTCTACTTTATTGGTACCACTTTTTGAAAATTCCATCAAAACTTCCATGAAAATATGCAAAGAAAAATTTAGACTCATATATTGAATTATAGAAGCACTGAAATTGAATTATCTGCATTAAGATTTTCTTTTCAAGTACAACTTGAAGGATTCGATGTCTGTTCCCATTTCAGCCTTGAAAGATTCAATTGTCACTCACAAAATAAATTTAGACGTTGTTGATAGAAGTAATAGAAAGTAAAAACTACTAATTGACGTCTGAATGATGAAATTTCAGGATAAAGGGATTTTAAATATGTTAAGAGGTTTTGGCTTTTCAAAAGGGAAGATAAGATTTGTGATAATCCATCATTTGATTCTTATTGAAAAAATTAATTTTAACAGTATTATGGTCTGAAACACATTAAGATGTGAAGATTTAGAAAAGTTCAGTACTACCTTTAAAGTGTCTTCCATACCTTGGATGCTAATGGATCGCAGTTCTTGTATGTGGAATATATAAGCATTCCGATGTAGAACAGTAAAGTGTAGATGATGATTTTTCCTGCTGTTGCCAGCCAGACAGTCCTAAAATGTGGACCAGATTGAGGTGATATGCTATGTTTCTAGAAATATATCTTCGAGTCGGTGTTATTTTCTTCAGAATCTTAAGATGCAAAATTATTTATGATAATTTTATCTATTTATTTGGGTAAAGGCAGAAGGCACACCGAAGTTACGGCCGAGTTTGGTAAATCTATAAAAACTCGACCTTTTGATGACAGTTAATACCTTCTATATCACCGTTTTTAGGAATTCAATATACGTGTATAGGGTTAAAATATTTTAAAAGTTATCTAAATAATTACTTATAACATAAACCGAAAATATAGGTGATAGTGCAGTCCAAATGCCTGCTCAAACCAACCACCGAATCAAATAATAATACGTTCTTTATTCAGGCGAGACTGAGAGAGTAAAGTCTCTTCTTCCACCTAACCACCCCCCCATCTGGGTGTCATTGTCAATGTAGAAAACCATCCTTTTCTCCAGCAAATATTCTGCAAACAATCATCTCGATTTCTTCGATCGATCTCGATCTTCGCGGAAAATCGACGGTTCGGCCTCCAATATTAGTCGAATATGACGCTAAGTGTCATATTTCGGTTGTCACTTAACCATGAGTCCACCGAGCGTTATGCGGCAAACTGAAGATGACCATCGATTTGACGTCCGAAGCGTCGGTTTTCTGCGAACTTACCCGGCTGACAATCCGAGAAGATGTTTTGCATCGTCAAAGTTATAAAAATTAAATATTACTCAACCTAAGTGTAAATATAAATGGAAAAGGAAAAATTAGGAGTTGTGGATTAGAGAAATTAAGAGAATAAAATCAATATGATCAGGCGTGACTTTGTGGAAAGCCACAATAATAAGTTGAGAGACTTAGTAATTTTCCACTGATTTTTATTTGAACGACCGGTTTCGTAAGGAGTTCTTACATCTTCAGGTACAATTGAAATTTTCTCTGTTGTATATAAAGAGGGAAGTTTGAGGGGAAGGGAGGGTAGGGAGGGGGAAAGAGCATCAGGGAAACATCTGGCTTGGTAAAGAGAGAAAGGGTGAAGGGTTCATGAACAATTGCTCGTTGACCAGCATTCAATCTTTGGGGAAGTTCCTGATCTCCACTTCCTCCAGGAGGTCCTGAAGATCTAAGAACTCCTTACGAAACCGGTCGTTCAAATAAAAATCAGTGGAAAATTACCAAGTCTCTCAAATTATTAAATTAAGAGAACTTCTCAGCGGGAAAATATTCACAGCTGGAAAACACCCAAAATTAAGGGGAGAAACCCGCGAAAATATACTAATATCAGAAGATAAAATATGAGAAGGACTCTTTTGTACAATCAACTAAAGTTACGGAAGCAACCCTGTAAATGTAAAAGAATTTTGCTTTTTATGCGGCAAAATCGTCAGCTACGAAAGTAGCAAGAGTGAAACATGAGTTAAATAGCTCGAGTGAAGAGGTCGTTCTGCCAAAAAGGAATTTCTGGCATCAAATAAAACAAGTTTGGATATAGGGATACTGTTTAAATCACCAACACCTAGAGTACCTTCTTGTTAGGCTGCGAAAAATGGACTGAAACAGCAGCCGAGGAAAGGACTTACGAAAGAATTGAAGTACTGAGCTACAGGAGAATCATATATATAGAAAGCAAATGTCTGTCCGTCTGTCCGTCCGTCCGTCCGTCTGTCCGTCCGTTCATCTGCCCGTCCCACTATTTATCTCAGAAACGGCTTGACTTAGTGATCTGAAGAAAACTGCAACTGTGTTTCTACGATGCTGAAACTCCCAGGAAAACTATTTTCATCTCTGTAAAGGCCCGGGTTCGAACCTAGGAGCACAAAATACGTTTCCATAAGAGATGTACGTAAATTACGTTTTCATGACTTGCATAGGTCGTTTCTTTTACAAAATTAAATTAGAAAAAATGGTCCTACGAAATTGAGACAAGTGTCACAAGAAAGGAAAATAATCATAAAATCTTATTTTAGTCGTGAATCATTCATATAAATTCTAAATTGTGAGAACTGATAAAATAGACGTAAAATTTGTGAAATTTTTCGGAAATAAACAACCCATTCCTTTGACGACCAAGGCAATTGCTGTACATTGATTTCATGAGATATCCCATATAAATGCACTGGGCTAATCAGTTCTTTTAATTTTTATAGGAAATTTACGTAAGGTAGGATTTCATGACCTGAAAACAGTAGAATAAATATTATAAATAATTTATATGATAAGAAATATATTGAGTTATTATGATCTTACGACAGAATTTTTTGTGCTTAGGAGGACCAGATATATACGATAATAGATATATTTTTAAACTAAATTAAGTCCCGTCATGCTTGACGGGGGCCTTTACTAGTGATGAATATAAAATGGTTTTGATTGAGCATCTAAGAAGACAGTTAAATGGGTGAAATAAGGTAGGAAAACATTGATGAAAGGAGGAAATGTGATTGGGTACTCATTAAGGCACCATAGCCTTAATAAATCAGTATTGTAATGTAAATGGTGAAAGGAATCATAGAGGAAAACCTAGTTTAGATTACGAGATACAGGTGTTGGTAAGTTATCAAGTAGAGAGAATTATTTGTCTATGAAGCAGCAGGTATGATGGCTTAGTTGCCATCATACTTTCTACAGAGTTGACAAACAGAACAGAGTTGCGACAAAAAATTATCGGATTGTTAATTTTTATGTTAAACTGAACCTATTTTCCTAATTTCAAGAAATTTTTCTCATGAGAAGAAGTGTTTGAGGCACAGAAGGAATAGGGAGAAGGGATTTTAGGGTATTATTTTGGGGAAACTTGAAGCTTCAATGAAGAATGGGCTTCCGATAGCCAAGTGGGCAACGCGTTTGACTTCAGTGAAAGCGGTCCCGGGTTCGATTCCTGGTGGGAGCCTAAGTTCGAAATGGCCTAAGCTTTCGAAGCACTTTTGACAATATTACTACTAATACTTGAAGGGCATTTTCTACTCCCAAAAATTTTGCATTTAAAATCTGCTTAAATTGAAAACCTAACTATATATTTAATAATAATTAGCCTACGGATATTAAGTAGATTATCAAGCATACTTATTTTCCTTCTGGTTATGGAATAAAGATAAATCCTATGAAACTAGACGGCTTTCGAACGAACCGTTCTATATAGTACTTACTTGTAGACATCCCTCATGGAAGGAAGAGATAAGAAGCGTTGGATAGCGTTCTGGTTAACAGCACATATAGCCGTCCAGTAAATGGTCCCTCCAACAAACACTGTCCAGAATGAATGGCGTATCGTCGGATCCGGATCAAAACTACGTAGAGATAAGGCAATTGTTTGAATAATTGTGTTGCCAAATTTATTTATGCTTACATTTCGGAAAAATTATAATTATATTTAAACTAGATGATCTCACCGGAAGGTCAAATGCGGACCAAGAAAATCTTTTATGCGTCCCGCGAACGAATTGGGTGTCACACGCACGAATCCCTTATAATCTTTACGAATTTCATGTGGTAACTGTCATACTTATTTTACTATTTTACTAGATTACATTTTTCATTTCCTTAAAAACAATCACTACGTCACTTCTTTCTCAATGTAGTACGAATGTAAAGATTCTGAAAAGTTATATTCGGTCCACTCATCTTTTTCTTTGCACTTACACTTAAGTGGTCCGCTCAACAAATAGTTCGGAGACTCGTGCTTAGAGACTAAAACTTACTTAAATAATTCGATCCTTCCGGAGTTGTAGTTATCATTCCACACTGTACCGACTCCTCCTGCGTCAATGGTTCCTTTTACTATCAGTATTATAAGAGTGATCATCAGTATTGCAAGGTGAAAGGTATCACTCCATATGATGGCCTTTACACCTCCCTATTTTGAGATCGAAGCAATATATAAGATTCTGTACATATTCATTATCTCTCTATTCCTAGGTTATAATATCTATTGCAGGATCTTGAGCTTTCCGGGCGTATTAAATGTGTGAATTACTAGCAGTTTAAGTATACTGTGGCCGACGTTTCGATACAATACACGTTTTATCGTAGGTATATAAGGATTTTAAGCTCTCCTGTCATGATGACAATCTGTCATCTAAACGTAGGCAAAGGCAATGTCTTCAGATTAGTGGGTTTACCCGGGAAAAATCTGGGAAAACCGAGAATCTTTCATACATACGTTTTATTGCATTGAAAATAACCAAGCAATTGAAAAGTCTGTAAATGCTATCCGCTTGTAGTTTAGAGGCATCACTAATGAGTTAAATTAACGAGATAATGCTAATGGAGAAAAAATATGAGCATTATAGATAATACTAAATAGATTTCAAAGATGCATAATTAATAATTGACTTTTATTCCTTTCCTAAACTTGGGTGCATGTAGCAAGGCAACATTTTATTGCACAGCGCTATATTTCAAGTGAGGATTAATCTAAAGATGTCAAATTTAACCTTTATTAGAAAGATTTCGTAAACTATTTAGGGATGCGACTCAAAACACCGCGACGAAAATTTAGAAATCCCTGTATTTTAAGAACAACTTAAGTTGGTTCATTCTTTCATTCGATAATAATAAAAGACCGCTGATGGTTGAGAAATCAAAGATAAAAGCACACCAAAAACCATCAAAAGAGGTTAGCGATGTACATTTCGTCATCTCAGAGGACATCCTTACCTCACTTAAGATGGTTTTTGGTGTGCTTTTATCTTTGACTTTCATTCAATATTTATATTCGCTCTTCATCTATCGTCTTATATCATTAGTAGTGATGGAAAATAGATATTTATTATCAGATTTCAATATTAAAATAATGGTCATACTATAATAGAATGGAAATCGTTGATTAAACTTAAAATGAGGCAGAGTCGGAGGTAAGAGTCGGAATGCTCTTTTCTCTTTCCAAAAGTAGAATGAACTTTCCTAAGACAAACAAAATTCGGAACAACATAGATTCCTCGTTTTCAATAAATGAAATTTGATCGTTAGTTTAAAATGAGAAACTTAGGCTTATCTGTGACGTGAAAATTACATGGAATTTTCCTTTTGCCTAATGGCATGTGTTTATAACTCGATCATAAACAAGAAATTGTTTTCTATTTCAAATTTTAAAATATGTATCGTCGTCAACAATAAAAACGTTAAACATATTATGGGTAAGAAGTATCGTCATGAATACGCTTGAGCTCCTAATCTTACAAGGAACACGTCAGGATTGTGTAACGCGGATATAAACGAAAATTTCAGGACACATACGAAAAAAAATTCCATCAAGAATAGCAAAGGTTAATATACTCATTTTTACTATCAGCGACGTTCAGTAAGAGCAAATAATTCATTTGTCAATTGGTCAAACATCAATAGTGAATTAGTTTATATTTCATTCTTTCATTTTTATACAAAAGTTATCAATTATCTAACGGAAAAATATTCCTCACAAATAGGGAGTACAGATGTCCCGGTTCTCTGGAATACGTCTCGGACTGAATCATCTCTCAGGAGAGATTAAATCCAATATAAATCTTGGTAACGATATTTGGAATAGAAAAAAATTTTAACGCCCAAATTTCTCGGTTTTTAGCATTAATTAATTAATTGAGGCACTATCTTTCACTGAAAAGTGATTAAATTTTGCTAAACTAGATATGATGAGCAGATTAACACTTTATTGGCGAGGTTATATAATAATTTTATTATAATAATTCATAAAGTAATCAAAAAACAANATATCTTTTATCGACTAAATGTAATGCTCTTTTAACTTTGAAACTAGTCAAGCATGTTATATTAATAGTAGGTAAGACAGGGATGACCTCATAAGTCATACTCCATAGAGTACGAGGAGTTGCTAAGACGGCAACAAGGCCGTTAAAGGAAGAAGAAATTCGCTATATTTAGTGACAGAATCGCTAAATTGGCAACTATAGATGGAGGGAATGATATGTTTCATAATATAGAGCAAGGGAGAGTAATTCTGAGAAGGCTTTTGATTGGTTTAACCTCATCACAATAGGTAATTTTCTAACTTTTCTAAAGCGTCTAATATCTTATTTAACTTGCACTTCTTTATTTAATTTTATAAACGGGGAAATGTAAAAAGCGGAGGGACTTGGACTTCCAAGAGTAGTGAGGCGAGAAGAGGAGCAGAATGATCGCTGAGGGTTTCAGACTTGTCACTGTACAGAGAAACAAAGTCAAACTTTGATTAATTCATGTAATCTTCATCTCTATTTAATGTAAGTTTGTGCCAAGTTTTAAATTTTTCAGCGGCCCATATGCATATTTGTAGGGTAAACAATTGACTGAGGAATCGCCACTGTAAATTAAAAATGCTCTTTTTCCGCTGTATTGTTTTCAGTCATTCATCCGCAAGGACGCCCTTGACTTTTCCTTACATTGGTTCAGAAACCTATATAGATAGTAATCGACTCACCTTGAGAGAGTGCTAGCGCGGGAGCATACACGGCCATGGCGCAGAATGTCAGCTGTGAGGGATTCCAAGAGGTCGAGCGGTGAAGATGAAATTTGGGAGGAAAAAATAGCGATTTAAGATTTTACTTGTAATATTTTTAGTTTCAAATAGAATTTTTCTACCTACCCCTTGCAGCAGAAAGATGAAGGAGAAAATTGATCTTATCGAGCTGTGGAACCTCAAATTGACGTACTGCAAATGAAGAGAAGCAATGAAACCATTTTCGAATGTTATACAATGTAAATACTATGCATTCTTAGTACGGGTATAGTTCATTTGAAAGTCTCGAAATACCTCAAACTGAGGGAATAAACTTGAAGCAGATATGATGAGAAAATTTTGTAAGTACTATCTTGTTTTCCCCGAATATTATTTGTCATTTTTACTTATCGAAAGTAATAATTTGTTGTAAATATTCTTCTGGAAACAATGAATTCTTACACATGATAATGGATCAAAGGGTATTACCTTACTCATTTGTTTTTTTTTCCCCGCGTAGTACTAATTTTTTTTTAAATTTTCTTTACCATCCAATTCTGATCGATACGTAAGGTAAATTGTGACAGTTCGCGCCTTCGGCCCTTGGGGGCTCGCCTTTTTAGTTTGGTTGTTCTTTTGTTTCGGTTTCGTTTGGAGGGGTTGGAGGGGTTTGGATATAAAGGTCCGGCGGTTGCGGCCTCGTGGCGGNGATAATCTCGTTGGAAGTCATGACGTTCGGTTATTGCCTCGTCGTATGCAATTCGTATTATTTGAATTCTGTTTTATCACTCTTATCTCAGCAAATGCAAAAACACGTTTAACTGAATCCTCTTCTTTTTCGAGCTCGGCATCTTCGACAATCTGCTTATCTCTAGCTATCTCATCTAAAGAAATAACAATGGCCGGGTGCTTATTTCTCTGTTATTTCCGGGCGGAGGTTTCATTTTGACCCCCTTCTCATTTGTTTATTTTTTTTTTTTTTTTTTTAATTTTTTTTACCCGTACTGGCGCCCAATAACAACTTTATCGGACCCACGCCAGAGCCAACCCCGGGTCTCAAGATCGTCATAAAATCTAAAGTAATAAGCAACGAGATCATCCCGAAATGGCCAGAAATAATTAAAAGGATAAAATAAAAACTGGAATGTAAATCAATTTCTTAACTGATGTCTTGATAATTTTGATCTGCGTGCAATGTGATGCTTAAAATTCTTGTCATAAAGTACAGGAGAACTATTAACTGTTATTTTTCTGAAAATTTAAAGAATAATTTCTCAGCAAGTCCTAAATTACCAACTCTGCACTACTGAACGAGACAACGCAGGCTGAAGAAGAGGTAAATTCGGTTCTAGGCCATTGAATTTCCATTCTCTAATTTGAGAAATCTGCAGACTTAGCCGTAATTTAGACCTTGCTACCCAAAAACCCAGTTAACTCATCCACTTAAAATTGACGTACAATACAATGTTTCGAAAAAAAACTTGCCGCAGCTAAGGGGGTATATTTAATGGAGTACATGCCGTGATAGATGATCTCCCTCATCATAAATGAGACTCTTCATCATATAAAATTCATAATACTGTTCGTAGAGGTCGATATAGACTATCCGCTAAAAGTTTGGTACACGTTCACTACAAGGAGCTGGATAAACGCATAAGATACTTGAATAGTGTCTTACCTCAAATACAGATGTAATTTCAAGTTTTTGATAGATTGGGACATATATAGAAACTGCCACTGGTGTGGAGATCAAGAAAGCCAAACAAAACATGTACAGTTGTGAACCGTAATTATACATCTCTGCTGGGTTGCCAAGCACAGATACTGCTGACAAAAGTCTGAAAAAGAGAATTAAGTCTTACTTGCGAAAATTCGTAATATCCATATATTCATTGTAAAATTAGTCTTTCTTTATTTTATAAGTAGCTGCGTTTTTTACTGTTTTCGAGCGTCTTTCATTCATTAATATATGGAAAAAAAACTCCCTCAGCTGGAACTGGATGAGCTGGCAACCGATAATCAGAGAACTCTGATCGATTTGTAAACAATATAATTTTAGCTGTGATCCACGAAGTATCAAAGGATAATACTAATGAACTTCGAATAGCGGTTATGAGCGACTGATTCTCTTTCCCACCTAACCCCTGAATCAGTTTTAATATTCAAAAAGGAACGATAAAAAAGTGGAAAAATTACTTTAAAATGATAATTATATAGGTTCAAGTGGAAATAAACTCCCTCAGGATGTTATTTTCTACTTGAACCTTAAGTTCCGAAGCTTCTCCCCCTCATAATTATCATTTTAAAGTAATTTTCCACTTTTTTTATCGTTCCTTTTTAAATATTAAAACTGATTCAGGGGTTAGGTGGGAAAGAGAGTCGCTCATAACCGCTATTTGAAGTTCATTAGTATTATCCTTTGATACTTCTAAAATAGCTTCGTAATATAGAGCAAGGGAGAGTAATTCTGAGAAGGCTTTTGATTAGTTTAACCTCATCACAATAGGTAATTTTCTAACTTTTCTAAAGCGTCTAATATCTTATTTAACTTGCACTTCTTTATTTAATTTTATAAACGGGGAAATGTAAAAAGCGGAGGGACTTGGACTTCCAAGAGTAGTGAGGCGAGGTGTTGATTTAGTTACAGAGAGAGGCTGTTCGCTTGTTTAACCTTCTGTAGGCTTGGAAGTGAGAATTTACCATTGAAACTAGTTGTCACAAATAATTCTGTTTTGTGATTATCATAGAAAATTTTTTTTTTTAAGAATAATGTTCTTTCTTTTACTCACCCGGAGATCAGAGACATTGCCACAGGGACATAGTGCATTTGTCTATTTCCCATCAGATACTCCGAAGCAGTGCTTTTCCTTCCTCTGAAGCATCCGTAGAATAATCCGATCAGAATTGTGCCCATGAACAGTATCCCGAATATAATGTAATCAGGCAATGTAAAATGCTTTCCTCTCAACCCTTCCAAGGCACATTCTCCCTTTTCAAAATCAGCGTCAAAGTAGTAATCGCCATAATTCACGTCGTTTCCCTGAATTACTCCTCCAAAATACTCCATGTTTTACTTGTCTGAAAAATAATCAATTAAATAGGAGCACAATGACAGCGTAAAATGGAAAATTAATAAAATCTTATTTCAAATTTTCGATTGTGAGCATAAAAAGCAGGAACTTTCACGTACATACTTATCCTGGAGCGAACGGTATATATCAATTATCAAGTCTTAAATGACATTCATGGGCATCGCATAGGAAATCCCCCGTTGCAATTGAATGAGGAAAAGTGTCGCATTTATCCAATATTGTAGGATTTAAAATTTTCTGAAAATAGATGTAGGTATGTAGGTTATTTACATAAAGGTCGAAATGTATATAGTCGAAAGTCATAGTCGAAAGAATTTTGACTCACATTATAAAATTATGCGCTTTAAAAACAAAATATTTCATTCTTACCATTTCTGTAATTCATGAAATAATCTTTAAAACATTAAAATTTGTTAAGGAATAACATTTTAAATGAAATACTGATTTGCGCACATTTGGCAAATTCAACGCCGACATGTCTCTGAATATCGAAAGGATCCTTCAAAAATCAGCTCTTTATATTCTTACTTTCGAATTATTCTCTTCCTAATATGTTCTTAGGATAATATATGTTTCTTCCGCGCTTGGATATGAATTCTTTGTTATGCTTTCCTTGTTTGGCTCTCTTTATTTCATATTTATCCCATGTCGTGGGAGAGGGTTCTATCGAATTATGAAAACAAGTCCACCCTTTCCACCTATTTCAAGAGGGTAATTAATTGAAAATTATAGATCGATCGAAATGATTGAATTCTATCATCAAGATGAAAATTGGAAGCCTTGTAAACAAAATGGATTTGCTGAACCGGAATCTCTTGGTGATAAGTAAACGTCAAATAAGAAAAAAATGATGACAGTAGCTAAAATACACCTTAGACATTTATTTTGCTAATTCGCTCTCCTATTAGCTATAAAACGAGATCTTTTATCACCTAGAAGCAGGTAAATTAGTTCACAGCACTTCCTAAGATGACTGTCAGCTTTAATTCAATGAGGAATGTTATCGCAAAATTCGCTTTAACTAGCTTTATGGAGAGAATCTAGAAAGTATAAATTCCTGAAAATAACTATGAGACAATGGAAAGAGAACCAAATAAAAATAATAAGATTTAGGATAGAAAAAGAAAATATTGCTGAATAACTTGACGATATTCAGCTAATGTTATTTAGAACCAATTTTCGATAACTCTTTTGCATCCTTATTTTGAAATATCGACTTAATTTATTTCACTGAAGATGGAAATAAGTTCCTTCAAAGATTCGATGTAGCTATTTTGAATCAAACACCAATGTATACCTCTTATGGAATGATTTTCAGCTGATATTTCAGCTTTATGCATTTAGTATTTGCAATTTCCGGCCTAGTGCGAGAGCTAGTATGTTACCCAAGTAGTCCCGGTACAAATTCAATTTTTGGATCCGATTTTGTTATTGTTTTCATAATAATTAGCTTATGATGTCTATTATTATAATAAATAAATAAATTTAGATAACATATATAGATTAAAACCCCATAACCTTACTTTTTCGAAAGATATTTGTGATTTAGATCANTTGATGGCTTTGAAACACTTCTACTTTCCGTAAGTTGCTCCTTACTATTTTTTGTCGTAAAAATACTCCTGTGATTGGCTAGCATGACTAAAACGAAGTACTAAAGAAAGGATAATATAGAAATAATGTAATTTAATTTTTAAAATAACTTTTTCGTATACCGCAGTACAGTAGAATCCCGGTAATCCGGACGAATTCAGGCACATGGAAGTCCGGTTTAGCGGGAATTCCGGATTATCGAGGTTTTTAAAAAATAACGTAAAACAAGTTTTTTTCTCAAAAAATGTGTTGTATAGGTACTACAAACATATATTACATTCATAATTACAACATTTAAAGTAAATGAACAAAATCATTGTCCAAAAAAGTCAGCGATTTTCTTATGCGCGGCCGTTCTTATTTTTAAATCAAATGCGCGGTCTCTTAAACGTCTGAGGAGCATAATTTCGTGTACTTCAAAATGTGGCTCTTCAGCCCACTGTACTGAAGTATTGAGTGCCACTACAGCATCAGAATGAGAAATTTAGCGGAGTTTACAGGGGTGTCGTCGTCGTTATCATCATCTTCTGCAGTTACCGTCCTGATAATTTCGTCGTCTGTTAAAATTTCGACTCGAGCCAAACTGTTGTCAGCCTCAGCAGCCCACTGAAGGGCTTCAGGACTAGAAATCGGGTTCGAGTTTTGTAATTGGTTAATGAGTGGTGCAAGCTGAAATTCTTCCGTTTGCACATTTTCTTCAACTTCAGAATCAATAAAATTGGAAAGCAAAATTTTCCACGACTTGTCATTCAATAATGTAGACACAGATGCCCAACAGTTAGCAAGACTGAACACGACATCTTTTAAATTGACTTTTTTCAGTGCATTTTCCAAGTTTTGATTGTGCACAGGATCATTGAGAATGCTCGTAAAAAGCAACTTGAGATATCTCAGCTTGAAGTTTTGAATAACATTTTGATCCATGGGTTGGATCGGCGCAGTCGTGTTAGGGGATAAAAACATTGCGGAAATTTCACCGTCATCAGTGCATAATTCTTCTGCGGAAGGATGGCCAGGACAATTATCCAACAACAATAAAGCTTGTTGTGGTAGATTGACGAATTTCATATGTTGTCAAACTGCTGGAACAAATTCTGTTTTAAACCACTCCAAGAACAATTCTCGTGTAATCCAAGCGTTTTTTTGCCCACAATAATATACAGGGAGCGTGACTGACTTGAAGGCTCGGAGTATTTTGGCTATTTCGACAACAAACAAAGGAAGCTTATGTTTGCCAGTCACATTCGTACACGGCATGAATGTAATCCTTGCTTTGATTACTTTCCTTCCTGGTGCCACTTTTTCATCAAGATCAGCTAGAGTTTTGTCAAGTAACATTCCCCATAACAACCATGATTCGTCGGCGTTGTAAATCTGTTCAGAACTCAGATATTTCTCATTGATTACACAAAGTAGTAACTCGATTCTAAATGGCTCAATTGCACTTTCATTACTAGAAAGCTTTTCTTCTGTTATTTTAAGACGCCTGATCCCCTGACGATGTTTAAATCTGTCCAGCCATCCTTTGCTGGCAACAAAACCCTCGTCACTTTCAGTCATTTGTCAGTGAAAAAATAGAGCTTTTTCACAAATCATTTCACCACTTAGCGGTACGTGAAGCCGCCGTTGTTGAATAAACCATAAGCAAACTGCATTTCCTAGTGCAACGTTATCTGCCGTTTTCATAGGGCCATTCCATGTCAAGGTGACCAACGGTCCCCGCTCGACCATCACTGATTTCAATGAAATTTTGTGTGAACATGACTTCATATCCTCTATGAACATTTCCCAAGTTTTACATCTATCGATGAAATATTTGCTGAGATATAGTCATTTGTTTGACCCCCTACCGCAGCCTTCTACAGTTAGACATCGATTTTTAGCAACTTTAAGACACGTTATCTCAGGCAGTATTCCGTTGAGCGAAACAAAACTTGGTATTTTTATACAACCTATGTTGCTCTATCTATAAATGCCTGCGATGAAAAACCAAGTCTACATTTTTAGAGGGATAACAGCATCAGCATTCTCTTTCTTATAAAGAGAATTAGAAAGAGTTACGAGAGGGTCTTGCTTTGTAGGTAAATGTGAACTGAAAATGCCCTATTTTCGGCGTCGTAACGAAATTATAAATATTTACAGTCAATTATTAAACTAACGGAAAGCATTCGGAAAGTAAAACATTTTATTCGTACACTTTGTATTAAGTAGTTATAAGATACAAAGTATTGCGTTAATGTTATGTTTATTTGCAGAGATATAAAATGCCAAATTAAAAATTTTCTTTCGCGCCACATTTTTCGGGCGGAGGTAACTTCATCTTCATCCCTATTTCTCGGGCCTTATCCGCCCGCGATGAAAAACCAGAATCATGTTTTTGGAGGGATAAAAGCATGTTCTTTCTTTTAAAAATAATTTGGAAAAGTTTCGAGAGGGTCTTTTTTGTAAAAGTGATCTATCTGATACTTTTGTAAACGTGATACTGATACGTGATATACCCTATTTTCGGCGTCGTAACGAAAATCACATTTGACTCAATTTTTAAACTAACGGACGGCATTAAGAAAATGACAAGTTTTATTCAAACACTTTGTATAGTGCCGTTATAAGGCACAAAGTTTCGTGTTTATCTTATGTTTATTTCAAAAGATATAAAATGCCAAAGTTCAAATTTTTTTCGAGCCATAATTTTTGTGCCGATTTTGCTTCCAATTTTCTTCGCAGATTTCGCTCATAAAAGATTTCTTATTATTTTGTGTAATAGAGTAACATAGGTTGTATAAAAATACCAAGTTTTGTTTTGCTCAACGGAATACTGCCTGAGATAACGTGTCTCAAAGTTGCTAAAAATCGATGTCTAACTGTAGAAGGCTGCGGTAGGGGGTCAAACAAATGACTATATCTCAGCAAATATTTCATCGATAGATGTAAAACTTGGGAAATGTTCATAGAGGATATGAAGTTATGTTCACACAAAATTTCATTGAAATCGGTGATGATCGAGCGGGGCACTTCTCTAAAATTGGTCCACTTGACATGGAATGCCCCATAGTTTTACGCACCTTTGAACCACTTTCTGTAGTGCTGACAAATTTCATTATGCTGTCCTTATTTTTCTTGATGTCACCAACTGTTGACTTTCCGCTGCCGAACGTCTTGGAAATCGCATCGTAGATATGATCACTCTTTATCAATTTAATGGTTTTCATTTTGTTCTCTAATGTGAGGTTTTTATGGTTTCGAGACGCCATCAGTCACTGAACAGTCGGACGTAAGGACGAAACTTAAAATTCTAAAAGCACAGGGAAAAATGAACAGAGGCACAGAAAATCTGAAGTGCCGAGTTACAGTGAGGGCGGGGGTTAGTAAGAACGGAGAAGGACGGAAGCGGTTTAACGGAAGGGATCGTGGCGCATCATGTCACATGACCAGCCATCTCTCTCGGCACAGCTAATACAAAGGTACCTCATAATATAACGTTGTGTATACATCTCATTCACAAATTCGATCACTCGTCAGTCCCTCGGCTTCATCACCCCTCATCTCACTCGGTGAAGTCATCATTCGTGGCCCGTCATCGGACTCCGCACACACTTTTGTTTTTCCGAAGGTTTTCTTATAATTATTAATTTGTTATTACTTAATATAGTCAAAATAAAAACTATCAAATCAAATCAATTCAATTCAAAACAAATTAAATTCAAGTCGAACTGAGTAAGTTAGTTACCACAACTTTATCGTTGCGGGTTTGCATAACTCCCCATGGACCGTCCGGATTTCCGGGATTGTACTGTATTCCTTTTGAAAAGATTGCCAGAAAAATTATCCAAAGTATACCTTAAGATGCTAAAATCACTCCTCTCCAAATAAAAACTCTCTCGAAAGCTTACTTATAATGGTGAACTTTCCAAATATTTTCTCAGTTGGTAAATATCTACTAATAATCAAACTTACCTCAAGAAAGTTCAAGGACCGGAGCTGAAGGTAGGTGTGAACCTTACCGAGAATCAATCCACCTATTTAGTGGCCCTTATTCACTGCAGTCAACTGCGATGGCCGGAGACTTTGTTATACTACCCATGCGAGAGGAACGTACGCACACATGTGAATATCGGAAAATTTCGTGAAAACAGATAAAAGACTTATTGATAGTGTTGTTCCGTCCGCTACTTATCAGTGAAGGATCGCGCGGGTAATCTTGATAAAATGTGGAGCATTTGCGATTAATTAACGTTTCTCCCTTTAAGAGATTGATTTTCTTTGCAGATAATCTCGTTGGAAGTCATGACGTTCGGTTATTGCCTCGTCGTATGCAATTCGTATTATTTGAATTCTGTTTTATCACTCTTATCTCAGCAAATGCAAAAACACGTTTAACTGAATCCTCTTCTTTTTCGAGCTCAGCATCTTCGACAATCTGCTTATCTCTAGCTATCTGATCTAAAGAAATAACAATGGCCGGGTGCTTATTTCTCTGTTATTTCCCAATTATTGTCACGAGTTTATTCTTTCCGTTCCGTTTTGTATTATCGGTTGTTAGATTGGTAATGTTTAAGTAATTAATCCCCTGATAATATTTGCTCGGTTTATGAATGCCTCTGTGAAGAAACAATGCGGTCTACGAGTACGTTTTTTACGAAAACAATTTCAGATGGCAAGTTTCTTGATCCCTGAGCAACAATCTGCACAAATTAGATCTTGTTAGGAAAATTTTAGTAATCAAAATACTCATCGTCAAACGGAGTTAAAATTTTCCTTGAGAAAGCCCGAAAAACTGTTTAATGAACCTTTACAATGTCAATGTCTCATCTCTCTTCGAAATTATTTTAAAGTTCAAGAAAATTAAAGCTCAGGAAAACAAAACAGAGGACATGTAGAATTCGAAGTGGGAGTTTGCTGAAACATCCGTGGAAGATGTTTCCTCTTCTAAGAATAACATATTTGCTTTTTCTCGAACGCCAATTTTTAACCATAATGAACCACTTTCAGCTAATTAAGTGATACTAAATACTCATTCGCTTACTATTTTTAATGGAATTGCAAACTAAATGCCTAAAGCATATACTTTTCATTGATTTTTGCGGCAAAATCAATTTTGTTTGTAAACAGTCCCTTGGAAGGATTAATTTACGAGTGAAATTCGTCTATTCCCTTTTCTATGCTCTATTTCCTCTATATTCAATTTCCCCTGTTTTCTAATTTGAATTCCACTGTGATGAAAAAATACAACTAAGAATGAACTAAGACACCAATTTAGAATGTTCGTGCAAGTTTTTATTGAGAATTTCCAGAGCTGATATTTTCGCTTTCTCATATCATCGACCTGAATGATCTCCAAAACTGAGTGCTTCATTCAGTAGGCCATGTAATGCTTGGAAGAATTGCCATGAAGTTCTTGAGAAGAAAGAAAATAAGGATCGAAAAATCACCTTGATTCTTATATTTTCTCTGAGTAATGCCACAGTTAGATAATGACTTCTTTTCTATCCTTGTAAATTGTTTTTGAAAACGCTGTTGTCGTTCATATTTTATTGCGCTGTCAGCTCACGTTTCTGAAATTGTATTTCCGATAAAAATAACAAGTTAAAGCTTTGTCTGGTAAATCAGATCACTTTTACATGACTAAATTGATGAAACTGTATTCATTTGCCACTTCCATTGTGTTTTTCTTCAAAAACCGATAAGAGAAATAGGAGATTTCACAAACATTCTTATCCTTTTCTTAAGCCTTCTTGGTGACGTTAATATTACGTTCCCCGAAAAATTTTCATTTTTACTATGGAAATTCTCTTCAGCCCACTCATTTCCAGATATGTTACGTCATGGAATGATTTTCAGATTTTTTATCTCTTATTCTCTTAGTATTTACCTCAAATTATAGAAATAAACTTTGGTTGCGTAAGAGATCGAGTCGCATGAGCCTTATCTCTGGTGCATTTTTATGCATTTCTCTGATATTACCACTTTAACAGATAGCTATTCAGTCTAAAACGAATTGAAAGACTAATATTGGACTCTATTTAGGCACGGTTCACAAAGACAAATAATTAAAGTAATAATATTACAAGGAGTCGCAAGGAATTGGTGCAATAATACCATATATTGATATTAATCTATAATTAATTGATGTTTTCGAATTAATGCTAAAATGTAACATTGTATCCGAGATCAGTAAACTGTCAACCCTGATAAGGCTTGACTCGACTAACAGTCTCAGCTTCAGATCGGTTCACACCTGGGGTGCACAAAAGGGTCGATTTGGACCCCAAAGGTCGATACGACAGCTCACTCGACTTGGGTGGATATAAAAAAGATTTTTTATTTAATATTTT
The DNA here is from genome assembly GCA_000376725.2 of Ladona fulva. Classification (NCBI taxonomy): domain Eukaryota; kingdom Metazoa; phylum Arthropoda; class Insecta; order Odonata; family Libellulidae; genus Ladona; species Ladona fulva. Next base: position 166,284 of record KZ309024.1, read on the forward strand.
ATTTTTATGATTCTTTTTAAAAAAGATTAAAAGACTAAGTGTTCTTACCTTATTTAGTATAAAAAAGATTATTAAAACTACCGATAATGTAGTTATTTCTATATTTTTTGTGTGATAAGAAAAAAATAGCAGATATGAGTAATTGAATGAGATTTCCAAGTTAAATAATACGAACAGTAAAACAGAAATTTAAAAAACTGGCATAAGCGCCGTTTTTGCTTTTCATATGACAGTTAAAAAGAAGTAAATTTGTTGGGTCGATGATGAGTTGAAATATTCTTAAAGTGGTCGATTGTTACAATTGAAGTTTGCGAACTCCCTCAGAAAGCATCTACGTAGCATTTTACCATTTATCACAGTCAATTTTTCACAGAATGCACGGACTTTCGTCTGATCCTTTCTGAATCATAAAAACGCTTGTCCATATAATTTAATCGTAACTCTAGGTGCGTTCTAGTTAAGTAACATCGTCTGCATGGTAAATGTTAACCTCTTTTCTAGGATTGAAAGAGGTTTCCAATTATCATACGAATCATGAGTCATCTATCCTTCATCCTAACCTCTACTTCACCTAGCTTGGCATCTGTACAACCCCTCCGTTGGTAAAAGGGTTTACTTGGTGACTCCTTTTTAGACACTTTGACTTTCTAAGCCCGGAGACTGTAATTGTAGAATTATCCTTGGAAGTATTTTTTGGAATTGGAAGATTTATTTTTCTTTAAGATTTTTAATCGGTTATCGGTTATAGGAATCGGGAAGTTTCGACATTAATTCTTTCTTTTATCTTTCGATACGATAGCAATCAGAAGAGATAGTGAACTAGATAGCCCCGGGTAAGTCCTCTTTCATCTTCTGTTTGGAATACATTCGGTCGCTACGTTTCTATGCATTATGTTTACCGATTAGAAGCTGTGACCAGAATCGCATGGTTGCCTAATATCTTCATATATAGGATAAATTAGATACGGAGAGAAAACTCAGCTATCGATATAGGAAAGTTTTATTAATTCTGCATAACACCTTAATTATTGTGATTATCTAAAATCTTTAGAGAAATACCTCAAACTAATGGCACCTCAAATTAATTTATCTGAATTTAGTGGAATTTATCATCTGTGGAATAGTTCCTCTTCGCTCTCCTTTCGGTAAAATAACATATTCCTGATCACTAAAACATTTCTGTATTTTTAGTCTCTCATTCTTTGAAACTATATAAACTTCTATACGAGTACTACAAATGCCTTCCTCCTCATGCTTCCATTCTAAGATTTATTTAAAGTCACGAGGGAAAATATGCCAAAAATGATTTTTAAAACGAAATTTTAATAATAACTTTAAAAATAGACATAATTTACAAATAACGGGCAATCTATAAATACAAGAATTTGGTAAAAACACTTTACGATTAAAATTTCAACATATATGTGCACAAATATCTAAAGATATGTTTATGAGATGCAGTTTATGCACATAAAGATTCTATCTAAAATTGGAGTGCGGATGTCATGTCGTTTTCAAGGTAGTGGAGTTCCACACGGGAGATCAATAGTTGCTATGGTTTCCGTTGACTGCGCCATTCCATTTGGAGATCCTGAGGTATTTTCCTGGAAATATTTCAACAGCCATTTAGTACCATACTTGTTAGAATGATATTGATTTATTCATTTTTACTGAAAAACCTCGAATCATTGCTTATTTCATTATGTTCATGGACAACCATTTTATGAAGAACCTCTTGTATACCCGGGTGCGCATATTTGCGCAAATGAAGCGACTTTAATTGCGCTGGAGTCATCTTATAATTATGTTTAGGGATTCGGTTTATTGAAAATTATCGACTAAGAATATGCTAACCGGAGATAAGCAACTGACTCACCGTTTGTTTGGAGTAGAGCGGTAGACGCAAACGCCTCCTCCAGCTAGGGGGAAGACTATTTGCTATCCATTTCGTGAAATCCGCCACCAAATTAGCTTCGAGTAGCTCTGGGTCCTGAGGTCCGGTCATCAGACTTGCTAAGAATCCAACAACGACGGTTATCAGAGCACCCAATGGGGAATACCACAAGTACGACACTTTGTACAGAGGAAACGGCCTGAAAGAAGAAAAATCGAAATCTTACATCAAAGTCAGTAAACACGTAATACGTAGGATAAGAGAATCATCAGGAGCTATTGAAGTTGACGATACCGTTATCTCCCGCTTTAAACCTCAGACAGTAAGAAAACTCTTCGAATTTAATTTCATACTTTTTCAATCATTCATTATGTAGAACAAATGGTAAATTCTTAGGAGTTAATGAAATAATATGAAGATCATACGGCATGCTTTAAGCTTCGTTACGGCATACCAGTGTGACGCGGCAAATCAGTTTGGAAATGATTAAAGGAATGTATTGTAATAGTACACTGATCTACGAGGCGAGAGTTGAACTCCGGAAACGGGAAAAAGAGGAGTTAGAAGCAGCAGAGGTGTGGATTTGGAGAAGGATACTCAAGACAAGCTGGACGGAGAGGAAAAGTAATGAAGAGGATTTAAAGGAAAAAAGGGGGAAAACCCTACTCAACACAATGGAAAAAAGAAATTAAAAAAATTTAAGACACAATATCTGTTTTGTCAATGTGATTGAGAGGGAGGTGCTCGGGAAGAAAGGAAGACGAAGACCAAGGATGCAGTATCCGAACAGGACACAAGAACTGAGAATTACCAGCAGTTACACAATAATTGAAACTCACTCAGATGTGGCGGTCGGAATGAACAATGTTTCGTTGCATTTGCAGCCATCAACTGACATCGGCTTCCTTGGATACACAATCTGACCGTCCATTATAGCGAGCTGAGTTCCGAAGCCCAACCAGAAGGTGAAGCAAAATCCCGCTATGGTTCCACATAAGGCACCCTTAAAAATTGAGAAATGGATTGCAATTACGAATCAGAAGAGGCTTCTGTTTTTGGCAGATTTAAGAAGTAACTTACAATAAGTATAAATACAATCACAGTCAATCATTCCCATGCCGAAGAATCTGACGTTTTGTTGGCGATATGCTTACCTTCCAATTCGTCCACGGAAGGTACATTCCTAAGAAGAAAACTCCCATCACGACGCCACTGACTATGCCGAGAAAGGTTAGGGCCATCTGGAAAAAATTATCATTGATAGCAGAACTTTCTTATTTTAGCATTTAGAATGACGATGGTTTACCTTAACTTTTTATGTGGAAAAGATGTAGCGCTTTTTCCTAATGAAATCATAGCATTTGTGTTATGATACGAAGAAAAACAATTCAATATTCAAATCATCGAAGGCACAAATACGAAAAGGAGTTTCTAAATTTAAACTTTTTGAAATTTATCGAACAATTTCGAAAGTGCCACTATCTAACCCTTATATCGTTTTCTGATTTTCGCTCATGTTTCTCATGTTTTTAACTAAAAATTTTATCAGCAAAATTGAATGTACTATCGTAATTTATCGTAATCAAAAATATAAAGGGTGAGACCCACATCTATATGGATAAGCACTTTTGTACAAACTTTTGTCTAACCAAACCGAGAGAGATGAAGGATTCTCTTTGATAATACATCTGAAGAGTGAAGGGAATTATTATAATCAAAGTAAGAATTTATAACCTGTAGTACTCCTCCGAGTTGCTCTATGAAGAACACGATGCCAAAACTAAGGAGTCCGAAACCAATGCACACTACTTTGGATACGGTGGCCTCTTGGAACTCTGTTAGTTTCGTTTCACGGAACATTCTTATAAAGTCTTTCACAACAACTGCTGCTAAAGAATTCAACGAAGCAGCCACAGAGCTGAAAATATGGAAAAGATTCATCTTTAATTCTCAAATACCAATTTATATAAAAAGTATTCAGAATATTATAATTATAGTTACAAATGCTGCTGATGTAACATTACCTCAAGGAGGCACTGAATATTCCAGCCACGAAAAGTCCTGCCAATCCAGGTAGATCATTCATCACATCAATTACGTAGAGAGGAAATACCTGGTCAACTGCCGTAATTACCTTTAAGAAAGAGACACGATTAATTTGTAGCTAACAAATTTACAATGAGTTTAAAAATTAATCCATTCCGTAATTATATTTGAATCACTAAGCAAACTGAACTGTAACATCTTAACGAAAGTGATAAATATTAAGAGGGGTACAGTGATAAATATTAAGAGGTGTCTTGAAATATTCATAGTGTAATTTGAAACATAGATTTTGACTTTTATCTCCTTTTCAAACTCCAATATTGATTTCTTAACAGAATGAATGAAAAAAGAGTAAGTGTACTATTTACTATTATACTAAGGACAACCTTAGGCAAACTTAAATTTGTTAAAGTTAATTGGAATTGAATTACATTCTGCTATTTGTAGTATAAACTACTGAAATATTGTAATCTCTCTGAGTATAATGAACTATTCCATGCACGACAATTTTAAAGAAGTCTTGGAGTATAAGAATGTAATTACCCCAGCGGAAAGCGGATCGCAATGTCTATACTGTGAGTAAATCAGCATTCCAACATAACAAAGCATTGTGTAGATGATCGCAAGCAACACTGCCGTCAGCCACAAGCCTCTGCAAGCGAAAATAAAATGCGTCCAAAAGGTGCTCACAAGAGATGAATAATCTGAACTATATTAGTAAATGATATTAATGAAATGAAGGAGAGGAGGATAGTAATAATTCAGTACTCTATTGTAAGAACTCTCACTTTAAAAAAATCGTGAAATTCTTTTCAGTTACTCCAGACAGCATATTTAAGCTATCATATTGTTCTTCGAAAATATAAATGATTTCATAATTCTCCTTCTTTTCAATAAGCGATAAGTGAAAATCAAGCTTTTGTTTCATCGTGAATCATAAGCTGTCAGTGTTATGTTCATTCTCGACGATACTTTTATTTTTAGGGAGTTTTTGAAATTTAGCTAGCGAGAAATTTCTAGTTATTTGTGAAAACTGTATCTTATGGTTTATTCATTAAGAATAATATATTTTTACGAGAAAAACCTGACTTTACTTGCGGGCGTCCGTTAGCGATGGCACTGCCAGTTGTCTTTGAACGGATGACTGATTGGATGTGTACATTGCAGTCCAAAATATTGTGCCTCCCACGAATACACTCCAAAATGTGTGCCGTATCGTTATGTCAGGATCCATACTGTAAGTAAGTTGTTTCTGAGCATTACCATTCATCCATTGCAATGCATATTTAAAGTATAGGCACACGCAAGGTCTATTAACTTATGTATTTAAGAATAATCAAGTTTATATTTACTATTGTATTACGGAAAAGCATAGATACTCACTTGAAAACTTCTATCCTTCCCGTTTCTAAGCTCGGATCTAAGATAGAGTCTGCCTCCATACTTCCTTTGATCATGACGACCAAAATAGATACTACTAATAGGATGGTCTGATAGGTGTCTGTCCATATCACTGCCTTTAATCCTCCCTAAATAGGAAAGCAAACACCTTACATCGGAGATTGATCGCTGCAAATCAACAAAATAGTACGTAATCACCTTTTAATAGATTAGTAGGTAAATGGGTATGGTTAGCTTAAAATTGCGACAGAAACTCGGTGAGCGCTACCAAAAGAATTCTTCACACACTCCGTTCTTTTTACAATACTACACGATTTGTTAGTCGATATTACTGGATATATTAACCTGATATATAATCTGGTTTTGGAGATATGCAACCATTTAGAAATAAATCAAGGAGTAGGATCGATAGAAATTTAAAGCTTAGCATTCTTCATAGAAATATACAATTTGTTCTGTTTGTTTTATGTCGTTAAACATAACTTTTAATATTAATGGTATAACAATTGGAAATATTTACTAAATACCTTAGTTAGCATTATTAATAAATCTGAGAGTATAGTAAATTAACTTTAAATTATTATTATCTAGATAACGCCGCACAGTGGGCTAGAATTGAAAAAAAACTGACTTGAAACTTCGTATAGCTATCTAGAAAAGATTAGATTTTGTGCTTATGTGTTTAATTTTTCGTTATTTGGACGCGTTAAAAAAATACGGGGTGTCAAACTTGGCCAATTTTCATAGAATAGGATATTCTCGGATTTTTTTTCGGAGAAACATTCAAGTTGGTTGCGATATAGATACCATGAAAGAAGCTGTTCGAATGCAGTATTATAGTAAGATTTTTATCTTTTCATTTATCATAGTTTTCGATTTCAGAATTTGGCCCTTGCTCATTTTACGTTAAATCAATTATGGATAGAATAAGAATGCAAGTTTTTTTCTTCTGATTTTTCGCTTATTTAGGATCTCAGTTTGAATATTAATACCTTATCATGATAGATTCAGTTCTGCGACTTATTCCGAATGCATGACATTAATTCTTGAGGAAAATCGTTCGCTGTATCAAGAGAAATAATCACTATTGAGCCGAGGCAATTTCATGATACTGCTTAAATTTACTTCAAGGAAAGAACTGCGAAGCTCTCCTTTGTGTTCTCAAAGAAACAGCAAAGATTTTTGGACACGCAAACACCCAAAGATATTGTTTCACATACTTATTGATTTAAAACTCATATAGAACAGTATACTCACCACCGACGTGTAAAATATACACACGATGTATACCACGACCACTGTAGTGTAAACGCTGATGCCAGAGACTGAAAGGAAGTACAAATTCAAATAAGAACGTGAAACTATAGGAGAAAGAGTTCCGAAAAACCAGAAATAATAAATGATTTCGGGTTAATATTCCTTGAGCCCACTCGCGATCCAAGAATAAACTCCTTTTTTCATCAGAAAGGGTAAGAACCAGGATCAAAATTTTAGCATTTCATTACCACGCGATACAGCGACCTGTATTTGCATATTTTATTCAAGGAGGGGATTAAAGCCACTCCAGCATGAAAACGTAAACAGAGGGCGGGAGTTGTGACGGCTATTTTTAGCCGCACAATCTCGCGTGTTGGAGAATTAATTGGTTCGCTGAATGATCGGCGAAATAAATACTAAACGGTGCTTCGGCCCGACGAAAAAGAGCTAAAAGACCTAAGAAAGACGGTATAGTCCGGAATCTTGCCGATTGATTCCCAGAAAAATGACACAAAATTCAAAATGAAAGCATTGGGAGACATTTCCGTGACTCGGCTTATGAAATAAAGGGACAAGAAGGTGGAGGAAACAGTTTTGTCCACCTCGGTGACATTTATTTAAATTGGATATTTGATTTGGAGTATGGATAGAAAGGTTAGAAGCAAATGGCGTAGTAGATTCAGTTACTTACCCAATTTAAGGGCTATAGCGGGAGCATAGACCATGCAGGACGAGTACAAAAGCTGGAAAATAGAAACGTAATGCGTGAGTAAAAGAATATTTGAAATTGAAGTGACTGATAACTAGAATGTATTGCTTACTTTATGATTTAGTAAAGCTCATGTTCAAAATGAAATAGCGAAGTTATATTGACAATTTACAATAATAGATGACAATTGTAACACTCGTTATGGTTATTGTCCATAAAATAGCTTGACGTGCAATTCTATCTTGTTTTTCACTGATGGAATAAAGCATACTGATTATTTGAAGTATAGTGGTAATATTTGAAGTCTTCAATACAAATTAGAATAACATAACTCATAATAAGAAAGATATTTAAGTTAACGTGTTTTAAAGCTCGATTCCATAAAGGTTGCCTACCAGGAAGTCTTTTCCTACAATCTTTGTCTGCTGCAAAGTTGAAATATGTGCTTTTATTAGCATATATTTCCACAGGAATAACAAGTGTGAAAATAGCGACATGACTGGGACAAGAACCCAAATCTCCCACTTTCCGGGTATTAAATCCTTAGTATATATTTATTATCGTATCTCAAAAAACCAGGTTTTACTCCTTCAGCTATCGCACTTACCGTTTGAATGATGAACATAAAAGAGATGAAGGAACTGATGGTCTTGTTGAACCTCAAATGCAGGTACTGAAAGAGAAATCAAAATTAGTGAAAGTACGTGAGTATAGTTTAAGTTTCACAACGAATTATTTATGGATATAAAATTTAGCTTATTGTAGTTTACAATTTCATTAAATTCAATTTTACATTGCTTTAAGAAAAAGATGTCACAATTGCTTGATGATACCTTTCTAAGACTAAGTTTTCTAGGTATTCCAGGTTGGCAAAACAAGTATAAAAGAGAAGAAAAGAATTTCAATCGATTCAACTCTTAATTCATTAATGAGAGCGGTATCTCCCTCTGTCATCCTCTTTCACTATTGGTTTCCTCTTTCTTCCACAACCACATGACAATTCTATGAATATTAATCGCATACTCGTGAAGAGTCACGAAAAACGAAAACTGCCGCGGTTTTGAGACCTTTAGATCTCCCCTTTTCTTTCCATTCCCTTCCACAATTCCGTTTCCATTACAACGCTCTTTTCATTTAATAACTTTTATCAGCACTAATTCTCGTCTTATACTTTAGAGTGTGTTTATGAGATATTCCTTTATTTCTTTCTTTTTTGTGAAATTTTGAGATCAGTTTCCCCCACCCCATTTCCTTTCAGCTCAATTTCTTCTCTCTTTCCTTTCCAATCTCTTTCGCTTTAGTCACTTAGTGGTTATTTCCCTATTCCCTCATTATTTTATTTTGTTCTTTTTTCCTAGCCTTTCTTTCTATTTCAGTTTGTTAAAATCATGTCATTTTATTTATCCTCTCATGGACCTTAATCTCAATATCATCTCGCCTTTTCATTCTTTTCAGGTTCTAAGGCACTCACTTGTCATAAAACGCTATATCTACTCGTCAAGGTAAAAGGAATATGTCATATCTATTTCCCATTCACCAGCCTGCTCACTACGTGTCAAAATGTGGTCACATCACCCTTTTATTTTGTTCCTAAAAAACTCGAACCTTCTCCAGCCAAAACAAGGAAATAGAAACTTAATAACGCGAATTCTTTCAGAGGACACCCATTTCTGGAAAGGTGACGCCATTAGTTGTCTATTTTATGCTTATCTGACATTTGTACGATTTCACTATCACAATGAAAAGTCTTTTTGTATATATACAGTTTGTATATATACAGTTCTGAACTGGATACCAAGAGACGTGAAGAGACCAAGAAGAAGACCAAGGGATCGATGGAACAGAGACATCATTCAGTATTTAGGGGTAACATGGCAACGAGAGGCTCAGAATAGGGAGAATTGGGAAGCGCTTGGAGAGGCCTACATCCGACGTCGGATTGAAAATGGCTGATGATGATGATGATATATATATAACAGAAAAGATTAAAATATTAACCAACTGTGGGGAATGATAGAAATAATTTCAAAAGACAAAACCATTGTCGGTTTAATGCTAAACAATTCATTACTTTACATATCTGAGTGAATGACATTCTTTAACTATGCTGTGGTAAGGTTTTGTAGAAAATTAATTGTAGATTGGAGGCGCATTTTAGTTATTTGGTCAGTTTTCATTCAGAAGATCATTTTGTGGTACTCTTCTCCGTGATTTCTCCGTTGAAATATACTCTAAGTAAAAAAATAGTAAAAACTCACCAATTTAAAATTAACATGTTCAGATGTTACTTGGTAGAACTTTTCCATGACGACACGGTTAGGAGTTGGTGAGTTCCACATAATAAAAATTTCATTTTTATGCACGATAGTTTAGTTACATTGCAACATCAGAACCTGATGATAAGAATAAAAATATATTTTGTGGAACTCAAGAAGTTTTTTTACGGTGTCCCACACTAATTTCTCAATATTTTGTTCATACTACAACGCTTAGGTATCACTCTCTCGAATCAATTTGGATTTAGATTACAAAAATAAGATGAAATCGTACAGCTATAGATACATACATACGCTACATAATGTGTAATTTACTATTAATAAAAGTAAAATAAAATAAAAGTAAAAATAATAGAGAATATTCAATTTAATTTACTATTATTATCGATGAAATTAACATCCAGTATTCAAGTATTTCCGGAATTATATTTTAAAATGATAAACTAGTGGACGAAACTGTTCCTAATACGATTATTTTTTTCCTAATATAATATTCATTCAACTCGTTATTGGATCACAAAATTCGGTTGTAATATTTTTGGTTTATTTCCGTTTTCCTGTTACACCAGGAATGATATCTCACATATATTATCTTACATATGCTCTTTATCGTATTTTTAGCCTCTCTTCAATTCCTCTGCCGAAACCTCCCTTTCTGAGAGAAACCAAAGGAAGAGCCGACTGATTTAGGAAATTCGTTTGCCTTCTTCGTAGTGGGCTTCTCCAATGTCATTTATCATTCTGTGAGACAAAGCAATAAAAGGTCTTCAGAGGTGGTGGTAGCGGGGAGGAGGCGGAGCGATGGGAGGAAAAGGTCGTCGAATTAGGAACTATTTTCATCAAAGGTCATCCAAGCATCGCACGCTCGCCGCCGCTAATGGCACCACTCGTATTTTGGGTTGATGGGACGTGACGCCCAAATCGCCGGGTTTTAAACTCGGGAGCGTGGGTGGGGAACTTCCCAGGGATAGGCGCCATGCGCCTTTGAGCATTCAAAGCTTCCATTTATTCAGTTACTCGAATGCTGCATTTTTTATAATTACTCCACATACATCTGCAGTGAGACCGCAAGAGTGAGTGGGGGCATGGCTAATAAATCACAGAAAATTTATCACACACCGCGCACAAACAAATGTACCGCAGAAAAGCCATGAAAATAAGCTGCAAGAGCTTTATTTGCGTTTTAAACCATTTCACATAAACCTAAAAGAATGGAAATTTTCAGTCTGTCACTTGATAATGCCGATAAGTACGCTCCAATAAACCATACTCAGCACTTCGTACAAGCATACTTAATTCCAGTTATTCATAAACTCTTAAATAAAAGGCAATATGGCTCTTACATTATATATGTACATATCTACATTGGCTATTGGTTTCAGAAAATTTAATGAATCGAGTTAATTAGGGAAACAGATACGTTTTCATCCCATTACCATGCGTATCGGACGGCTCATAGGGAAACTGTCTTATCACGTCCATCCATTACCTACTCTTGGACACAGTGCTGGACTACAGGTATTGGTAAAGAACTAAAATAACAATTACGTATGATAATAACCTTCCCAGTAATTCCATACATGCATACACACACTCTTATATATGGATCACTCTTTCGAAACGGGTACTTTTTGAGAACTTCATGAATAAAAAAATTATTTTTATTGGTTTAAATAGCCTCTCCATACTTTCTCTCCAACCTTATCTATAACTGTTTAAAAACTATGAAAATATCTCGTTAATTTATGATGTCTGACATTGAAAATGTTATCAATTTCACAACTTATGGTTTGCAAAAAGCTTTGATGTATTATTGTCTTACATTAAACTCGAGTACTCCGATAATAACAGCGAAAGCTTCTGGAATAGGCCATTTGTTATCTATAATTGAGCCAGACAGTTTAATGGCGTTTTATTTTTGAGTTATAACCGGAATGGAAGAAATTTTGAGGAACAAAGATAGACCTCGCGAATTTGAAAAATGACTCGGACTTTTCTTTCCAATTTTATGACCACATTTATCAGCAGCATCAACTCTGTGAGTGGCATTACGGCAAGGATACGGATTTATCTTCACGAGTGAGAGCGGGATGATAGGTATGAAACCCTATTTTGTAGATTTCTTCTGAAAAAACACACGGAAGTGAGAACGCGATAGAACCGAGATACTTTCCCGCCTGTTCGTCTGTTTTTGTCAATAAATTATGGACACATCTGACTCGTACGGTAAAACACTCTCGGTGATCTCGAAATTTTGAAGTTAAAGACAAGGAATCCGAATACCGTAGATGATTGTTTTCTATTTATGATAGCCTCGCCCTTAATGCCGTGATGGAGCACTAACGTGAGTACGAGAATATCTCTCTGTCTGCTAATGAAGGGTTAAAGAAATTGGTTTTGTAAACTTCTCAGCGAATTCATTCTTGTAAAATGCGGTTCGAAGAGAAATGCAATATTTTCAGGTCGCTGAACAAGGAAACACTTTTTCTTTCGATTTAGCCAACGACTGGTTACATTGATTTAACTGGTTTTCCTTCCTCATTCTTTGTTTTTCCTCTCTAATACCTCTTCATTTCCCTGTTGTGCTTTCTTTCCCTGTCTTTTATCACTTCTGTCATCCTTAACTTTCCTTCCTTAAGGCTCAAAAACCTGCCACTTTTCTTTCCTCATCACATCACGTTCTTTCATCTTCTTCATCTAATACCCATTTTCCACCAATCCTTTTCCACATTTGCAAACCGTGCACCACTTCCCCAGAAAGAGTTACAAGAATATATAGATAGAAAGTTATTTTATTCATATTTTACTTTGAAGAATAAATATTTCCATGTGTATTCCATTCCATATTTCCAATATGTGATATGTATTCAATTATAACTCACCTGATAGGCAGACGTGATATGAAGGCTGTCAAATACAGGAAGAAATAGATAGGATGTGATTGGTACGACCAGGAAGAAGCTGAATCCGGACACCCAGTACAGCGAGCCATAGAAGTACATTTCTGAAGGATGACCCAGTAAGGAAATGGCCGATAGAAACCTAAACAGAAAGAGAAATCTTATGGTTAGTCATTAAATTATATAAATACACCTTGCTAGCATTCATTGAATTCGGGTAGAAAGTCAGAAATTATAGGTAATAAGTAGCGGAAATTTGTCTTTTGAGAAACCTGTTTTAATGGAATCGTCTTTCAAGAATGAATCTGAACGGTGTATGTTAAATTTTGTTCAGGCTTTCAATCAATTCTATAAATTGACAGTTAAAATTTTTGTGATTCATTAATCGAGGCCTATCAATCCTCTAGATTTTGAAAGCTCAGTTAAAGTAAATACAAATAATGGTTAAAATGTCTTAGTTTTGAATGATAATGTTTCGATAAACTCGTAGGTTTATTTTAGTCTATGAGTTCTAGGGGTCGGTTCAATAACTCATGTCGACAGTTTGAACTCAGTGGTAAACCTGGGGAATTTTATGGTTTAAATAAACTGTTTAAATAAAACATAATGAAGTATTAATTATGGTAATAATTTAACGATTTTTGTTTTAACAGGAAAAGCTTTCATACGTGCGAACTTTTATATTGGGTCTGGGCTACTTAGAGTAGTTAACCATTATTTTGAACCCTGGTTAACATAATGGTTAACGCATTAGGTTCTTTGCCTTGTTGAAAGCGGTGCCGGATTCTATTTCCTTTGGTCATCATAGTTGGGACCATGAAGTTGACTGAGCACCGCGGCAAATGATAAAGCCACCTGCAGGGGTGGATTTATTTATTAGACACAATGGCCGCAAGCCCCACCCATATGGGATGCCTCAATGAAACTGTTCTTAGAACCCTTAATAACCTAATCCAACTTGTTTCAAATTTTTAGATGCACGACGAGTTCACGTATTCTTGTTTTTGAATCAACATTATGATATATTTATGTAAATCGATTGTTTACAACACGTTTGTAGAATATGTTACACAATTTGTGAGACTATGCAAAGTCTCCATTAACTGTTGTATAAAGATGTATTATTTATAACCCAACATTTTGTTTATTCTTACATTTGTGAAGTCTTCTATAGAGTATACTAGAATGTATTTTATGAAATGTACGAATTTTTACGGGCCTCGATCTGATCTTTTCGCTTTTAGCCTCAATCCACCCCTGGCCACCTGAATTCATAGAGGGCGGTTTCTCAACCGTCTAGAAAAGCCAATATGACAGCGAACGAATCGATACGTTAACCACTGCTTTTCCAGATTGTAGGCAATAAAGACTTATGCGCCTTGAATGTAATTTTAGTTTAAGTACTTCTTTGCCCTTATGTAACTTACGAGACCTCAATAATCATGTTTGCGACCGTTAAAATTACCCGGTGGTGAGGGACAAGGCCATCGGGACGTAGGAGACCTGCCGGTTGGCCATCAGGTACTCCGAAGACGTGGTCTGCTTGGAGCCGCAGCAGCCGTAGAATGTCCCTATTGCGACGGAGATGAGGAGAGCTGTTACAAATACTAGGTAATCCGCCCACGTGAATCCGGACCCTGCATCCTCCGAACACTCGTCGATGGAAAACTCGCTTATTGTTTGTATAACTTCCTCCATGATCTGCGGGAAAAAAGAGGCTTTGGATTAATTTTCATTACGGTCGGTTGTAGTTTTGATAAAAATTTTAATAAACATAAAGATGATCAAAATTGCGAATTTGGAGTGAATTTTCATATTAGCATGAAGCTTTGACCTCCCGAAGGAGAATTTAAGAGATCGGAGACTTGTAGATTACTCCATATACGAGTACATCTCCGTGTACGGAGTAATCATATTTCCTAAATTCATCTGTCATTCATTATAAATGGTTGGGGATTCATATAAGTCATTATAAGAAAGTGCAGCAATTGGCTTAGATTGGAAAAATAATGAATTGATGGTAGAATGAGGTATCGGGAGAGTAAGATATTAGCAGTGGATTGAGGGAATGGATTTCTGAATGATTTCATTGAAGGGAGAATACAACGAAAAGGACGGAGGAAAAGGCAGGAAAAATTAGGATTTAGGAGCTGGAAATGTTAAATTTACATATCACTGTGACTGAATTGGCTTTATTCAAAACATTCAAGCCACATTAGCCAACATAACTGTAGAATAACTATGAATAAATACAGAATTTGCATTCACATTTAGAGCAATTACAGTGGTGATATTATTTCACAGACATGATATTAGGATATTTATTATCATGTGCGATAACTTTATGAAAACTAAATACTAGTTCAAAAAAACTATAATTTCAATTACGTCTCAATCCACTTTCAGCCGTGACTGAAATATCGGCTCTCCAAAGACATTCCTATTGAATACAAGCTAGACTGAATTTTATACGGTTCTGACCTGAATTTTCACTCATCTTTCTATAATATTCGATAGTTTTCATGTTATGAGTTACGTTATAAAGTGACTATGACTAAGCGTTACGATTAATGGATGTTTACATTATTATTCTTTCATAATGTCAAAGAACCAAACTCTATAAAACCATCAATACTTTCAATTTTTGATGGATTAATGGAGTTTGGTTCCTGGTCATTATTAGCTATACCATCAGAAATCAATTTTGTTCTATTAGTTTAAAATTCCATTTCCTTAACTACATAATTTCATTCGTGAGCGAAAACACTTATGAAAATAACGAAATAATGTGAATCTTGTGTAATAAGTATTTATAGAAGTATTGCATAACAAGGGTGATTTGTAGAGAAACTTAACATTATTACATACATACAAGTACATACTAATCATTTCGAAATTAGAATGCTCATAGCCTCTTCATTCCACCACACTTCTCCATACGTGCTTGTCCTTGTCCTGAATCTAATGCTTGAGGCATTCATTTATATTTCCATTTTATTCCTCAAAACATGTACTTCTCTTCTTTCTTAGATCTCATACACTTATTTCCTTATACAATTTCTATTCGTTCAAACTATTATAAGGCTTTCATACTGATCAGGATAATTTTGTTTCAGCTTCCTTTGAAAAATAGGCAATATAATGGAAATTTCCGCTGATAGGGGACATCTTCAGGGAGTTTCACAGGGACATCCTCAGGGACTGAAACAGAACCTGTTTATATCTATTCTTAGATAGTGAAATGCGCATTGGACAGCATCCTAACTTTGATAGTTTATGAATTACTACATACAGCTGTTAAAATAGGCAATAATGAAAGACTTTGACTTAAAGTTCCTTATTTGGAGAATGGCTTCTAATCGAAAATAAAGACTGTTAAATCGCGATGGTTTCGATGATAAAAGTGTGGATTTAATTCCACACTTGTGTGGAGGTAATTCACCACTTCGATTTCGACACAAAGAATAATACTCCCTCGCTCACTGTCCCACATTAAGGCTTTTCTTTCGAAATGGTTCATTTCTTCAGATGGTAACGATGAGCCGTTCGGTCGGCACTTTGGCTGCCCACAGACCCTCGCGCGATAACGAACTGGAAATCCCTGCGTCGGAGGTGTGGCCAAGGAGAGCAATTTATTCCATAAAGTCTGCCGACGGATCCGGAAGTATAAAATTCTGCAATTTCTCCATCAGAAAGAGAGAACGTCGCCGCTTTTCGCGTCTGTTGAACTCTTTTTCCAGGTCAGTCTCCAATCCTCAGTGGCGTAACCCGGAGGGCAAAGTGGTCTAAACTTTACGATATTTGCATCCTATCTCCACGTGGAGGCATTCTTGTTTAAGGAAAGATCCGAGTTGATTGCGGAGGATTTCTTTCCGCACATTTTATTCCGATACCATTTGCTCAGTATAAAGTGATTTGAGCGTTTGTCATCAGAGTGATGGTTATCTTTCTCCAGCTTGATCTGAAATTAATGTGAGCGCAGTTAATTGCTCGTTTCGTCGCACTCTACAGCGATATATTCCATCTAATTATACCTCTGCTCCATTTTTTGCGCATCGTGGCCTATTTTTTTCCAAAAAGATAGGTTTTTAAGTCTTATGAGATTATCAAAGCATCCCGCGTTTGTACACGTCACACGCACTAAAATCACGCAGTTTCCTGGTTCTTTTTTCTTTAAACTGCGATTTCTCTTCTGAGCGAAAATAATTTCGAGCGGGTTATTTGTTGGTCGAAAAATTTCGCTTTTAGCAGCGCTGATTTATCACTTATTTTACGGGGAAGATTAAATTTTATTTCTGGAAATATGGATGGTTTTCAAAAGAAAGTCGTAGTAATGGGAGGATATTAGAAACTCCCAAAGACATTTTTGTAGTATTGTTAAAAGTGCTTCGACAGCCGCCACCTGGAATCGAACCCGGGACCGCTTTCACCAATGTCTAACGCGTTGCCCACTTGGCTATCTGGGAGTCCAACCCATGTTGCGCTTCTTAAGTCGAAAATCTTCAAAATCAAAAATATTTTTAAATCTCCTAAGGGAGTTTAAAGCTCAGTTGCCGGCCTGGGTGGCGTAGTGGTTAGCGTGCTAACCTTACAGCTGAGGTTCCGGGTCCGAATCCTGGTTAGTGGTTGTTTGTATGTGTGAGTTCGTAAAGGGTTAAATGGCCAACCTTGACTATTATACGCCTCATTAATAAAGACGAAATTAGTATTATTATCTAATAAACCAACATCTGAGATAGGATTCTTTGCATGAGATTTTTTTTGCATTTAAGTGCATCTTCGCTTTCAACGGCTTTATATAAAAACAGAAGCAATGAAATACAACTGCTTTGAAGATAATTTTGAAGGAAACTGCCCTTCGAAGATAACTATATTCTATGCTATATATTACTATATATTATGATTGAATATCAGGAAATCTGTATTATGGTAAAGTAAAAGTACGATTCATTTTCAGATCTTTATCCGTATTTTTTTTGTATTTATTAGGTCTTTATTAAGGCGAGATTCGACGCTGACTGATACATTTAAACAAGGGAAAGGGTTTTAGGTAATTGGCACGATAAGGCGTGCACCTAGGAAAATTCCCCAAGGAGAAACGAACATGAAAAAAGTCGTAATCGGGATTCGAACCCGGGTCTCCCAATTCCCGGTCGGTTGCTCTATCCATTGAGCTATTCCACCAGAACATTCCTCAATTCTGTTTGGGAGACTTTGTAGGTATACAAAGGCCCAATACCTACAATGTTTGTAGGTATTTTTGTAGACTCAATACCTACAAAGTCTCCCAAACGGCTAGCAGAAATGTTTGGTGGAATAGCTCAATGGATAGAGCAACCGACCGGGAATTGGGAGACCCGGGTTCGAATCCCGATTACGACTTTTTTCATGTTCGTTTCTCCTTGGGAATTTTCCTAGGTGCACGCCTTATCGTGCCAATTACCTAAAACCCTTTCCCTTGTTTAAAATTGGGAGACCCGGGTTCGAGTCCCGTTCCGTCAGACTTTTTTCATGTCCGTTTCTCCTTGGGAATGATACTTTTAATTTCGTTGAGAAGAAACTATTCATTCATTTACAAAAATGTTGTGATATTTTCAATTTATATAAGGTTTTTTTCGTGATTTTATATGCGTGTTTTAGTCTAAATAGGATATGTTAGCAGCACCATGATTTTCTCGATTGACGCTTATACAAATAGGGGAAAATGAATCATTGGTATTCTCAAGTAACGGAGGGGCTGTAGAAAGGTCACAAATACATTACTTACCTACTTGAGAAAGATCTCTTGAGAACAGTATTTCGATATCTATTTCGAATATCGATTTCCATGTCTATTTCGAACAAGTATTTTAGTGTATTAATTCACATCCTCGCAGAAATCCTATGTCAACTGAAACAATTCGAGCTTTCCTAATTTTACTTCAACATCAAAATCTTTCATCACTAACCAAAATTTGTCTTCGAGTTGAATTTACTTTCCTCGCTTTTCGAGCGTGTTCAGGTATTCCTTGACGTAATAATCGCTTAGGCGCGGAATGCTTCGGTTTCTTAAAGTATCGCGTTTGTTTACGTAAGCTTTAGTTCTGAAATATTTCATGATATTTCGAGAATCTGTATAGAAGAACGAAGATGTTAAATAAAATCACTTCTTTTATCACCCTGAAAATAATTGGTATATTCACGGAATTAAGTAGCTATGTCACCTAAATATGAAAGACTATATGGTAATTCCAACTGAAACACTCAAGTGATATATTTTTATTATTTCATTGAACTGACACATAAAAGAACACGGAAGAATATGACGAATCTTCCCTTTATCGGTTTTATGTTAAAATTCATTTTACACCAATTTCAATGAGGAGGGGTACTAATAGTCTCAAATTGTATTCTTAGTCTTGTGATATTATGTGCTTATTTATCAAAGAATTCCATATCCCTTAATTTGTTCCAAAAATGCTCTTCAAGCAGGGGCATTTTTCTATGAGAGGTTTAGAGCCATAGAGTAAACACTGCTTTGCCTCCAATCCAGGGACAGGAATACTTCCGCCCAAACTCTAACGAAAATGGAAACTGATTTATATTAATATGCGAATCTCCACAGTTATTTGTACCGCATATATGCAAAGAGGCCATCCTCTCGCTTGCTTTCGTTTATCGTTGGCTCTGTTTTCATGCGTGGTTTAGACCCACAAAACGACCCCTTGACTACCCCTCTGCCTTCAAACTATGACATAACCTCTTTCTCTCACAAGTATGATTGTGATACCCATGAAATGTACCGTTGTATTAATGTGGTGTAGTGATGAGATGAAATTCATTCATTCAATGATAGATGAAATAAATGAATTATGTGTATAGCAGGAAATGTTTATCCGTTCAGAACTCGAGGGATGGTCTTGATAACCTTTTATTTCATCTAATAATTACCTAAAAAGTTCTTCCAATGCAACGCTCCCAACGCAAGTCGCGTACAGCAATTATGCCCTAATTGAACAGAAGTATAGGAGAGACATTTTCGGCTACTATAACAGCCGGCAGATGAGCGATATCAGCGAAGACTAAAATAAAACAGTTACTTGTTACTAACGATATCCGGAATCCCAAAATCAATACCCCTATCTAGACGTCCACGCAAATGTCTGGATGATTGCCAGATAAAAACATAATCACTTAGCGAATTCGCCGATGCCCTTTATATCATGCATTGTTATCACACTCTCTGCTCCTTAGATAGCTGTTTCACCTGCGTATAGTAGGGGAAGCTTAATTATCACCGGCTTAGATCGACATAGTTCATTACTGTTTTGACGAGGATTGAATTTGGTTATTGTTGTATCGGTATCCATTTCAAATACAGTCTACAGCCACAGTAACTCATATCGTGCGCATTTTACAGCCAAATTTAGATCATATTGCTAACCTCTAAATTCTTTCTTTCACATACGCAGACGGAGAATCCTTGATAGAAAGGAGATTCGAAGTGAGGTTGTGATCATTTGATAAATTCGAGTACAATTGCGAAAGGCGTAATCAGTATTATGCGATTCCCTTCCGCTACTTCGGCCGATCCGACATTAATCGTAAAATAAGTTATATAGATGCGACGAAAAGCCGTTTTAGGAATTCATTCTTTCCACGAACGATACGCGACAACAATAACCTAAAGAAGTAATTCAGACGCTCGCTGTTTACACCCCCTTCCACTCTCCAAAACGCGCCTCGCAGGGTATTTATGTAGATGTAGGTGTTAAAGAAAATGTTACAGTTTTTGCGCTATTGACGAGATTAAGTGACCTGGGTGTGGCTTTCCTGAAGAAACGGAAGCACAATTTATTAAATCAACAGTTTCATTGTGCAACTAAATATCTGCTGATGTAATCCTAAGACAGACTCCCTGACTTCGTGTCTGTAGGTTATGAAATATAATTACTTTTTTAACGTTACGCATGATATAAATTTTTGTTATGGTGTAGAGATAGTTTAGATGATTCCCTTAAATACCTATTCTTTAATATATCGTGGTCATATTTTTATATGTAACATATATTTATGTTTCTCAAGTATAATATTTCTTCGAACGTTTGCTCTAACCGAAAGAGTTACCTTTCGAAATGAGAAACTATATTTCTTCAATCAAATTGTTCTGTATTACTCTAAAATGTAAATAACCGGCGGACCACCGCCTTGAACACAATCTAATATCCGAAGATTATTGTTCCATGACTTTATTTTCGTGTTTCCATTATACCTCCGTTATTTTTGACTGATGTTGTGTGATGTTATAAATGTTAGCATTTAATGTAATTTAAATTAATCTTAATGGTAGTTTATATTATTAATGTAATGTAAATTATATCAAACTACATATTTAACGTAGTTTAATATAAATAATAATAATACAAATAGATGAATACATTTATATGCTTTACCTTTTCGGCTATACGAGCACTTCCTCAAATTTGCTTGCTAACATTATATTTCTCCCCGCTATCCTCTTTATAGGGTATTTTGATTCCCATCGTTTTCATATTCCTAATAAAAAATTCTGTTCTAAATATTTCACTCATTTAAGCTTCTCACCATTTACACCCACCTTACGCTTGGCAACATTTATCTTTAGATTCGTTTCCTCCACTGCGATACCCCTGATATTGTTGGCAACTCTTTAGGCGTGTCCACGATAAGAAAGGCATCATTGGTCTATAAAATAGCATGCTCCCCTACTAATAAACTCTTCATTGTCGCACTAGTTTCTCTAGCATTACTATATAAGAACGGAATGTATGTTCATAAAGGCATCACAAATATTGTTCCCGTACTTTTTATATATAAATCCTTATACAGGAGTTTTTCAGAGCTCACACTTACTACTTTGTGACAAGTGAAAAGAATGATTTACCCTTTTATTCAGCAATTTTGGGAAATCCATGACCTGAAAGACTCATTTTGACATATTAAATCGCACGAGATTCATAAGATGTCGCTCTTATGATAAGGGCAATAGAGTTAATTAAAATCTCTCCAGAAATATTACGCTTTATCATTTGGCTGTTATTGGCGTCTTCGCTTGAATTTGCGAACATTTGAACGAAAGGATCCCTGAAAACTCGAAATACTTTAGAACCTCACTAAAGTGACCACTTAAAGGACCAAACAAAAGAATTCACATTAGACAGGTGGTCTCTATAGTGCATATTTAAGTGAAGAATAACTCCTACAAAAGGCCTGTTGCCTCCATCGACAAGGCGCTCTGGCCCGACTCCAAACGTCGCAGAATGAGTTAGCATTCTGCGACAAGGGTCACATCAAGTTAACAGAAGAAGGATAAAGAGAAGAAGGTTAAAGAGAAGAAGGATAAAGAGAAGAGACTTAGAATCCAACATGGATGGAAAGTCACTAAGGCCCCCCCACATCAAAGATATTGGGCCAACCAGAAGAAGCTTAATAAAAATGAAAATAAGGAAAAACGGAAAGAAATTAAAAATCGGCGTGACATTAAAAAGTCCATATTGTGGATTAGTTTTCATAAAGAGGGAGTTTTTCATTTTTAACGTTTTTCTTAAATCCGCAATTGGTTACCATTAGTTTTTGCATTTTTACAAACTGAGTCAGCAATCATCATAAAATTGTAAGAAAAGCCCATTTCAATTTTATTCCTTTAAACTTAACGTGAAATACTAACTTTTGGAAATTAAAATGTTTAGATAGATGAAATGTAAGAGTTATAGGGAGGTGGCAGGTACATTGGCCGGTTCAACTGTACATAGCACTATCACATATTCTTAAATGGGTCTTGCAATGAGGAACCAAAAGATTATTTTACCAGTATTATTATACAGCATTTTAAAATGTATGAAATCAATAACATTTCACGGCCAAAAATTTTACAATTACTAAAATTGACCCTCCATATACTCCTTGACACTTAATTATAAGAATAGTCTAACATTTATCCCATAAATTTACTATAGCGCATAATTTAAAACGACTTTAAAAATACCAAAAAAAATTGACTTTGGGGGGACACAATTTTGGTCCACTCGGTTTACTTTATGTAATTTATTGCTTAGGAGACGAGGTATTTGAATTTGAGAAATCGTTTTGGGAAATACGGTAGCCATACTTCTCAGACTTACCCAATGTATCATTAAAATACTTTTCACGTTGCCAACCAAGGAAACTGTTGGAGTAGGTAGGTATCAAGAAAATTTTACGAGTAAGTAATGGAAATAAAAGTCTCGCCTTCTTGGGAACGTTTCATGCCTGCACGAAGCGACGCGATAAGGGAAATTCCAAGCAAAGCACTCTCAGTTGCACCAAGAACGTTTTGATAAAAATCCAATTTTTCGAAGTCATTTCAAATCATTTAACTCAATGAGGACAAAAGAGGGAGTAAATGAATTTAAACGTCGTGTCATTCGCTGATACTCGAAAGTCAGATTTTTTTCATTTTCCAATGCAAAAAGAAACAGGTTGCACACTTAAATTTTCTTAACCGTATGTCTGGAAGAACACTATTTGGATTTGAATTTCCTGAGTGACATACGAAGAAGATCTAATGATATAAATATTTTAGAGGGAAAGACTTTTGAAAGAGCTATGTAGGTGTGCAAGCGATTCGTGAATTTTATTATTTCAGTGATTTCAATGAAATCGATTCAATATATCCCTGTTTATTAGAGTATTAAAAAAGATGCATTTAATCAATTTTTATATCAGTTGTCTTCTATTGGAGTATATCCTTGACTATTTCTCTAAGTTTTCTGACCCAAAGGTGTGACATTTTTTGTAACTATTCAGGTTAACGGGTGAACTGCTATCTGTTCTACACCTGTGTTTCACCACCCGTGTTCATTTACGTAGCATGAAACTTAGCTTTTTATGAAGGAATCGCTATCACTTTTACTGGCTACTCGTACTCGTTTTCGCTTAAGATCCTTTATGGGGAGGATTGCGAAGATACCATTTGGCCGTAGCAGTTACTGTTTCAAGGTCTACTGAAAATTTTATTCTATTGCTTGCAAATAATTTTTTTTAGAATACCATTGATTTAACATTTATCCTCGCCGTGAATATTATCGCTCAGTAAAAATTCTATTTAGATTATGAATAGCATGAAATGGTTTACTTCTGGAAATGCTAGCTCACAATTCGGCTAGCCTCCTAGTATGTACATAAGAGTATGACTTGAGTTTATGGCTTCACAACATATTATATA
>KZ309024.1:189994-227474 GCA_000376725.2 Ladona fulva
TAGTAAAAGAACAAGTATATATATATATAATATTTACATCAACAAAATTTGATATATTATTATTTAATGAACTGTTTATTCTTAGTACATGCAATAAACTGGGACATACTGTCTGGACGAATAGTTGATTCGAGTAGGCTTGGATTGTGACGTCTCTGTTCATTTCCTTCTCAGTTTGCTTTATTGCATTCTCGTTATCGTTACCATCGTTTTCCAAATGTTTTCCCCAAGGAAAATTTTCACAAACACAACGCCTAGGTTATTTTATAAGGCGAAAAGACACCGATAAAATAAATTAAGCTGGTAAATGGATGAGTCATGATAAAACAATCCACTAGCAAAGGTGAGAAGTCCACTTTTCAGTAATGTACCGAATTGGCTCAGCATTTAAGTTCATACGAAGTTTACATAATAGTTATCAATTTTTGCGAAACACGCACAACTTTCATTTGCATGACATTTTCCACCAGAATAAGGTAACGTAGTTTGAGGATCGCGATCATCTTCTCCTATACTCTAATAATTGGAGTCAACACATTTGTGACTGATATGGTGCTTCCCTACCTCATTCTTCTTTCCAATCTCCTGTTTTAGCTCCAAGCTCGCTGCACAATAAACCACACTTTTTCTTGTCTATACTCGAATTCACAAAGAGGGAAACACTCAAAATTTCATATTATGGATTGTTAATACAATGCCTAAATAGCATTTTCTCATAAAAGATGAAATGTAAATATTTAGAAGAGGGGTGTCCGAGCTTTTAACCTCAGCGAGTCGCATCAGTTCGTATAAAAATTGGGGGCTGCTTATGATGTATATAAACTCCTACTAGTAACTTTAAATTTATAATGATTCATAGTAAATTGTTATTTTATCTTTCTATCAAAAAGATATGTAAAAAGAATACATAGGTTCACTTCCTGTGGTAGATTCCAACCAGTATTTGCTGAATTTTAGTTACCAAGGGATTATCGAGCCTTAGATGTGTGAAACCTTCAGGAGAGAATAATCTACTGGGGTGTACGGAATTGGTTATAAGGACGCATGCGGCCCTCGGGTTGTACACCTCTGATTTAGTGGGAGCGAAAAGAAAAGAGACTCACTAAGAGATTATACATGGCACTCCATCTCGCACAGAGTGAAAGCACCACTGATAAATTTGCGAGTGGATAAGTGAATCACTAAAAAGAAAATATTTTATCGCCCTCCTTACAGAAATTATTAAATGACACTCAATCGTACGGATAGCTCAGCCGGAAATAAAAGTTTAAGGTATCAATGGCTAGGTGTGAAATAGTTTAGAGTTAAATATTCTCAAATTTTTGGAAAAAAAATATCTGGGACCGGAGGAGAAATTTTGCTTAAACATTATGTGGTCCCGAGGGATTTGGATTCTGCTCGCGGTTGTTGGCGTGGTGACGGGAGCTTACGCTTAAAGCGCGTTTTAAGAACGGACAAATGAAGTCATCTATATTTCAAATGGTTATATGTGGTCCTGAAAGAGCATTCAAATTATATCTGTGATTATATATACACACATTGAATGCCATAAGACCATAAGAAGACCACACATTGAAGGCCATAAGACGCTCTTTTCGTCGACATACCCGTAAATTAACAGTAAGAGCTTTCCGATATCCACTCCTAATGCAGAAGACATTTTAGAGATAATTTATATGAAAATAAGATGAAAATGGACAAATGAAATAATCTATATTTCAAATGGTTTTATGTGGTCCTGAAAGAGCATTCAAATTATATCTGTGATCATAAGATTCAAATAAGATTAAGTATATGTGAATACCCACTAGTAAGCATTATTAACTGGAAACTTTTTCGATGGGAGTTCCGTTATTATCATATTACACATATGTATTGGACTTGTCGCATTAGAAAATAATGCTCCCGAACTCCCATTTACTTACTCCCATTCTGCGACATCTGTCAACAAGACTACTTCCTTGTTAATATGTAAATCACAAATCACATTATTTGATTCAACAATCTAAACATTTCGGATATCCTTTCGTATGCGTTCAAAGTTTCTATTCTTTCTTGAATTTTCTGAAAAAGCATATTTATCTAAAAGTTGCATTCCATCGAACGTCATGATTTCTCGCCAATCGGTGTATTGGTATTCTGAGTGCTGACTAACGTCCAGTTTGCGAGAACAAAGTATTCCACGTAGCGAAATAAAGCACGCACATATGTTGAAGATTTATGGGCGCTACACCGCGGTCATCGCCGGTTGAAAAATCACCAATCAAGCGAACACTCCTCCCGATTGAAGTTGACGTTGGTATCTGAATACAGGTGATCGGCAACGTTCATCCTTACGTGTATGTTTTAGATAATGTCGAAGTAAAATTATCACATTGAAATCAATCGTGGTGAAATGGAATGATTGTTTAAAGTTTTAAATTTAAGTATAGTCCACCCCTCTGGAATATCTTGCATCTTGATCTTAGATCTTCACTGATCTCACGTCAGTTCCTGATTTATATTGCTGTAAAAGTTTTGGTGTGATGTGTTTCCAGTCAAAGAGGTGAATGGCGTGACTTAGAGTAATTCTTACCTTGCTGGGAAGCAGTTGTTGGCTCTCCTAGCGTAGCGCTGCAAGCACTTCCAGCGCAGCTCCCTCTCTCCGTTCCTGCTGTTATACGAGTGTCATGAGCCTAGGTTAAGGATGCAGGGAGATAGCGTTGTGGCGTGAGGAAAGAGGGGAGAAGAAGAGGGGGAAGGAGAACTAATTGAGCGTCAAAAGGGAAGAAATTCGAGTTCTGAAAACAGGTATGCTTTATAGTCCACTTGACATCACATAATCCTCCACCTTATCTCCTGCTGAAGCATCCGAATCTTAGCATAGTACTCACTTCTTTTGTGGGGAGATTTAAAATTAATTCCTCGAATGAACTCGCAATTCCGGAGCATCAAATCAGCGGTTAGAGACGTAAGATCAGGGCCAAAAGTATGGGCGGAGACTTGAGAGAAAGTCCTCTTGTATGGAATTTTAAGGTCACTAAGGTCGCAAAAGTAGGCTAGAATCAATTGGTGGATTTCTTTACGCGTTGTCCCATTATGACGGAAAATACACAATAACAACCGAACACGTGCTCATGCTCGTGTTTATACCTACGTAAACAGAAATGCAGGCGTCTTCATTACAAAGAACGAGTTAAAAGATAACAGCTGGAATGAATGGAGCGTTAAATATTACGGGAATATTATCTAAGAATTCTAAAGGTAGCATTTTCTATATTTTACCGCTTGAGTGACGTTGGAAATAAACTGTAAAAAATATATTGCAGCAAAAGAAGCTCAAGTACATAAAAATCATGAGTAAATAAATAGCTATCAATAAAAGTATAGTAAAAGAACAAGTATATAGTAATAATAATGATATTATATAAAAATATATCCCAACATAAACATTGACATCTTGTCAGGCTAAAGGCCTGTCGAGAGGACGGAAAGGAACAATTACAGTAATGAAATAATAATAATAATAAAGGAATAATAAGAGTGGCTGTTTTCGAAAATTAACTGTAAATAACTGAGATAATTTAAAAATAAATTAAAGCTACTTTTCTGATTGGTTTCGGTCAATTCATTAACCAGACATTCATCATATATCTAACCTTTGGCTCGCTTGCTTGATATAGTGTGGGATAAAGTTTGAAAACATCCTCTGGGGTTTTCTACAATTCTGCGAATCTGAATCTAAGAGTGCTGTATCATGGATGTTTAAGACCTTCAGTTGCGAACCGCTATAGGGCAAAATATAGTAGGTGGAAACTGTTCGACCAAACCGGCTTCACTGAGGGCGCTTGGGATAACTTTATTCCCATTTGGTGAATTTCGTAACCGGTTGAACAAATGCTACACGGAACTTGTAGCGTAAAGATGGCGGTTACTTTTTTGTCGGTCTTCCTCCGAGCCATTTACTAATGTAAATAGATTGAAGCGCTCGTGAGAGAATGAGTTTCTTCATAGCCTCGGCCACGTATCACGGGCGGCTTGCACGCTAAGAAATAAGCGTAAACATGTTTGTTCTTATCCATTAGGAAAGCTATTTGAGGTAACCGGCGATACGATTTGTGTGATGGACATGCCCAGTTCAGATCGAGAAATAATGCCCTTTTTGGTCTTAAGAGGTTTGAGATTGTAGGAATGGCCGATGTAACTACTCTTACCTCTCTGAGTGATATAAATCGGAATATCACTATTATTGCAAAAAAACGTTTCGAGAAGAGATTTTCATTCTAATACCAATCCGATTGAAATAGCAATTGTTTTTCTCTTACGAGTTTCTCGAAGAATCATAAAGGTGATATGGATATTTTGAATTGATCAAATTATGTAATTGATGGATGTATATTTATATTATGTATAATGTATATATTTATACTTATCCACTATTTCAAACATGCATTTCAACAAATCTATAGATGACATTAGCTCAAGCTCAACTTAGTTGCATTGATAAATAAATCGTATCATGAAAAATAAAGAATAGTAATCCACAGAGAAATAAAAAATCACCGAATCCATAACAATAATCTCCTGAACGCTGCATCTCTGTCGAGAAACTGATTGTATTTTTGTGGAGTACAAGCATAAGGTACTGTGGTTCTGGTCAGAGATACAAGAATGATACAATTAGAAGATAAAATTCAAAACTAATCACAAAGTTGTATAACAAGTGTGAGAAAGAGACATATTGATGGATATACGAAACAAAACGAAGCTGAAATTGGTACAAGAGAGTAATAAGGCAATAAATGATCAGTGTTGTGATCCATTGGAATAGACTAAAATTTATGATTTGGTGATGAGGATATAAATATAATCATACATTATTTCATTGCATTTTTGAAAAATCAAAATCTCTTTCTAGGACTTTGAAGTTCAATTTTAACCGAAGATAATTTTTAGCGAAATTTTATTTAGAGGTATCGAAATCTATAATTAATTCAATTTCACTTTTTCATTCATGTGTGTGGATTTTAGTAAATGGGTTACAATTTTACTCTTTTTCATATGTGTTGCATCTCTTAGAGACACAAATTGTGCTGAAATTTATCTTTTGAATGACATTAATTCATAAATTTACAAGTGCTCAGCTGTATGGGCTAATGAATTAGATGCAATTTTGGTAGTTATCGACTTCGTTTCCTCGAATCGGCAAAAGTTAAAAGATTCCCTTTTCTTCAATCATTGATATATAACACTCAATCTTTGTAGATTCTCAACTTTCATTTCCATAGAAACACAAAGTATCATCAAACCACGAACTACTTTTTTTCAACTCATTCTTTTACATTAACATAAAATAGGATCATCATATTTTGCACAAGAATAAAAATAATAATATTGTGGAAAAGAAAGGAATAATAAATAAACAAAAAAAGTAGTCGAAATGAACCTCCCATCAAAGAGGTTTTCACGTCCCACCAATGGGACTCGTGATGCCGACTAGAAAATACCGGCTTAGGATATTTCTCGATCCTGCAACGCATATTTATAACCATTAAAATCACCATCCACCTTAGTGTCTCGTGATATGTGTGAATCTCACTAATCTCAGAATCCATCTTCCTCTCGGTCAGGAATGTAGAAGGACTGCGAAATTCCAAGGTCAAGGGAAAAGAAAATCCACCTCTCACTTCCTCCAGACTCTTTTCCTCGACCGTTTCGGACCGGGACATCCCATTGATTGCGGCCTTCAACACTTGGCCATTTTTTAAGTGTAATCGCTTCTAGGAATATGTTTTCGTAGATGACCTCTTCCTTTTGATTTACGCTCCAACTCCCAATTGAAATCGGAGGTTTCCTTCTTTCTTCCATCATATACCTATGTAATGTATTTCCTATTATCGTATGTTCCAAAGTAAATGAATGTCAAGGAAGAAGGTTTTACTATTTTTCATCTAAATGATCCAGATCAAACTTTTTACAAAACACCACATATATAACTTGAAAGCAATCTGGAAAGTTTTTACATTTTCGTTTTCATTTTTTTAAATCGACCCTGTTCTAAGCTGCCTTGAGAAACGTAAAAAATTTCAATTCAGGAATTTTACTCCATCATCTACTCGAACATGAATTAATATTTACATTATCTGTCTACCTACTCCCTTCTTCTCAATGCTACACTTTCAGATAAATTCTCTTTTACAGTACTTTCTTTCGTTTTATCTCTCAGCGTTCATTTCTTTTACCATCTTCAACACTTTTATTTCTGCTCACTCAATTTTCTGTTTCATTTCTTCCAGTTTCGTGTTTGTTTTGCTTTCTATTTTAGCTGCCAATATGCCTGGTTTATACATTGACTGGTGGCGGTACTAATTCTTTCGGCTTGATGCCTTTCCTTCCAGCAATTCAAATAGAATGTCTCCGGCATAGAACCCAAGACAGCTTGGGTCCAAATCTTAACCACTCTATCCAACCGGAAATTTTAGTGAAATATGCCAACCCCATACGAGGTCTTTTCCATCGTTTATTAGTCCATAAAAAAACTATGAGATTGAAAACACTATCGTAATGCCAGTCATTAAATTTCTATTGTATGCTATTGTAGGAAAGGGAAAACAATGTGTCAGTTACTCGAGAAGCTCGTGAATGTAATAATCGCAACCAAAAAAGTGCTGAGTGAAGTTGGCAATTTCGCTCGCAACTTTCACTTACGACTCTCCCGTTCTTTTGGCACTCTTCACTCAACCTTTGGTCCACGTGGACAGACAAAACCTACATGACCAAATTAAATGACGAGGAGTGGATCTTGAGAGGTCAGGTTTCACTGAGCGTTTGTTCTCCTCACGAACATTGCGTCTATAATTATCCTCATTCAGTATGTCTCAATAAAAAAGTAAAATATCTCTTATTCACTTTTCAATTTCTCTTTTCTTTCATTCAGCAAATCCCTTATCAAAGTATAATGTTGAATATTTTATCCAAAATTATGCTTGCATTAACTGTGTCAAGTTAAAAATACAATATTAATAGAAACGGTCACCTATCTACCCATGATCTTCTATTAATAGTGAAATACATAAGCTGAATCATAAACCAAATCATAAGCTTATACATAACATTATTTCATATTTTATGATTCACGTTCAGCTATAATTTATTCCCCTTTGTTTCGCGGTTTTTTTCTCACCCTTCTTTTACGGGCATATTCACGCAACGTTGTTTTTTCTCTTTCAACCTTCAGTTGCACAGATTTTTTCCTAAAAACAGTTTCCTTTGTCTTTCCTCTCATACACATCTGTTTAAATGTGACTACAAATTAAGTTAGGTGGAAGCAAAGCCCAGTAGACCTAAACTAGCGATTGAAGGGAATAATAGTAGTAATAAAGGGAGAAATTTGAAGTTTACCCCCAAATTCTAATTTTTACCGCCTCCAGATTATAACTTAGTGAGTCCAAACATCAATTTTTATTACCAAGAGCGAAAATTTGCGTGATGATTGTTTTTTTTGTTTAGAACCCCAGACCCAGCCTTTTGAAAGTATATATTACTCCGAATTAAGCGAAATGGGAGGATGGAAGAAGATAAGGAGATGCTGACAATCAAAATTCTTAAAATAAACTACTGTACATACTTGTGTATAGGTCGACTTTTAAATACAAAATTTCAATGAAAAATTCTTGGGTCGACCAACACACGAGAGAAGTACGGGGGTCATCGAGAATGTTCTATCCGTTTCAAAAGAAAAACTTCGCAAATCATCTTTAGATGTAATAAAACTCCAGGTGTTCTGGCCTGACATTATGTAACGCCATCTAAAAATAATAATTCCAAAACATACTGCGTATGTTCCACAAATTTATTTTAACCTGAGGATGACCGTCCTGGTCGAAACCGGTCGTGTTTAAATACATTTTTGGAAAATACGAAGTACTTTTTGGAATCTTTAGATTATGTTTTTTGGGTAACATGTACATTTGATCGAAAAATTAATTTAATAATTTATAGATAATGTTTACTTACATTTTAACTGAAAATAATTTTCATTTCCTATACATGCCTCTGTGGTCTAAAATTACTATAAAAATGAGTAGGATGCATTTTTCGAATCTCTCCTCCGCTACGGTAGTACAATATGGGGTAATGCATGTGAAAGTCATAAACTAAGAATTAAGAGACTGCAGAATCAGGCCATCAAAATAATTCTATCCAATGGATTAAATAATGACTTGAATGCAGGCTACAGGAGTCTAGGTCTTCTACCAGTTGACAAGCTCTATGAGTACACACTGATATGTGATAATTATTTCAGAAGTGAATACCGAACTACAGATGAACGTCAGCATAATATGATTTGCAGAAACAGACCTCAGTTCAAGATTACTCGTTGCTACAATTCCTACGGAAGCAATAGATTATCAGTTACCGTACCTAAGAAACTGAACAAGCTGCCTGACGAGTTGCTTAACATAAGCAGTATAGCCCAACTAAAAAAGAGGTTAAAATCTTATCTTTTAACTTAATAATAAATATAGAAATAGATGGTTATCCGGTTATGCACTGTTTCTCTGTGTAAATAACTTCTTGTCATAATACTATGTTATGTTATATTTAAATTACGATACTTTTAATTTAGTGCAATTCTAATTAGTGTAATACTTCAATCTGTGCATTTATCAATTTGTGCAATTTCACAAGTAGTGAAATTGTTCAATGTGTGCAAGTTGACATTAGTGCAATTTTACTATCAGTACGATTTTACATTTACATTTAGTGCAATTTTAAATTAAGTGCATTTTATTGAGTTTGACTAATTTTATATTGGGTATATTTCAAATGTATTTCATGATAATGTAATGTGTGTAAACCCAGGCACCTCCTGATGAGCCAATTTGGCTCAGGGGGACCGTATTGAGACCTTTTTTAATATTGTAATATTGTTTTAATATTGTAATATTGTAATGTTTATACCGTTAGCTGTCAATAAACATTATATATAGTTAGGTGAATAGGCCTTTCACGACTAACAGACAGAATAAAATGTGATTTAAGTTTCAAATGGATCGTCAGGATGAAATATATCGATTATTTAAGTGCAAAAATCGAGAGATCAAATGTGGTCAACTTCATAGTATCTGAAGCTTACAAAAGCATTGTCATAATTTCTTATATCTTGCTGTAACGAATTTTTTGTTAACTTATACAACTCAAAATTGTTAAGAATGTTAAATTATAGCTCTTTTAGTCCTTATTAGTTGAAAATATACTTTTTTAAACTTCGCGCGTTAGAATTAAAATTAATCCACTAGAAGTAGCTTTGAAGTATTTAATATTTACGAAAAAACTAGGCTCCACTTCTACACGAGATACGTAAAAACATGAAATTTTAAGTAAAAATTCGGAAGGTCGATATATACACTAGTATATACGGTATTTTTGACAAAGTAAAGTGTAAGTTGTAGTTATGGAAATATTGTTGTAGTACTAAACAATGACTCGTGATAATTCTTCATCATGTTACCAAACACCGTGCACGTGTGAAAAAACTTGCATCCAAACTGACCCATTGGATTATCCGCATTTCTTCTGCGACCGGGAAAAATCGGCCAAAATTCAGTTTCCTGGTAGCATTCCAAGAAGTCCCTTTCTACGCCTCCTGCTTCAGTGTGCAAGACAGCTATAAGTGGATATTATTATGCCTACGTTTCCTCATACGTGTCATTTGCGTCTTTATATGCGGGGAGTATTCGTTTATATTCAACACGTATTTCCTTCATGATTTCACATTCAAACGTCAGTTTCGTAACCTTTTTGACACATCGATTAAGGCTGTGATTGAGGAAACCAATCATTTATTTACTAGAGCACTGACACCTAATATATTCTACGTAAATATCTTTGTTCTTTGTTTGTAAGCATAAGAAATGTGAATGACCATATATTACTAACCATAGGGAGTCATATCGTGGATTCCGTCAATAGTTCCATCGAGCATTATCGAAAGAGGGCTTAAAATACTCTTAGAATTTAAATATGGTCATATAAATATTTACCGTAAAAATTTAACTCATCACGTGAATAAACCATTAAATACGGGAGGAAAATAATTTTTTCTGCGAAACGAAAAATGCTGTGATGGAAATAAGGAGTGAAATGTTTTCGATACATTACAATTATTTTATCTGCGGTAACAATTTTCTGGGATTATTACATTTAGAATGTAAAAATGAAACGATGCGTGTCAACCAACCAAATGGTGTG
Organism: Ladona fulva; assembly: GCA_000376725.2. Taxonomy (NCBI): domain Eukaryota; kingdom Metazoa; phylum Arthropoda; class Insecta; order Odonata; family Libellulidae; genus Ladona; species Ladona fulva. Next base: position 200,228 of record KZ309024.1, read on the forward strand.
TGCGACAGAAAGGTCCAATGAGTATATTTCTCCGACCGCAAATTTGAGTACAAAACCTCAACCAAAGCCTTTGAAGGGCGGAACCTCTAATTATACCTAATTTGAACCTCTAATAACGTATGCACTCGAAACACGTTCATGTGTCGTCCCTGACGAATATTATCTTAGACCTATTAAAAGCCTTTGACGGGCCGCAATCTAGCCCGCGTGCCATATGTTGTATTTTCCTACGTGAGAGCATTTTTTCATTGTACCATTTGCGTTTCTTTCATATTTGTTATGCCTTTCAGCATTACGCGTTTCTCGAGCATATCTAACATCAATCTTCCATTTCGCTATCTGCTCAATCTATTATTCTGTTTTTCAAAGTTAAGAATATTTGAGAGCCTTAATCAGCGTCAGTTTCCTTTATTTATCAAATATATATTCAATTTACCATAATATACTTTAGAGTCAAGCCTTCTCAGTCTCAATTTCCCCCGATATAAATTAGTTTGCTTCTCTCCATTAGTCTTCCTTTATCCACAACTCTCTGCCTATTAATTTCTTTCTCTTCTCCTTCGCGTGCACGAGTGCGTGAGTTCATTTTCTCATTCTCCTCCCATTCTTCTCTTTCCTCCCTTACCCTTTTCCAATATTTCCTCCTTTCTGACTCCAATCACTTCTCCAAAGGTTGTCTTATATGTCCCTGTCTTAACAGACTTCGTTATGATGATTTATCTGAAGCTTCCTTAAAATTATCCAATAAGCAAATTGCTCAGAACTACTTTGTTTTCGTCGTTACAATTTCGTGATCATAAAACCCATTTCATGGTCATGGCACGGTTTTCTCTCACGTGCATTATCGACAATTCTTCTTAAAATTCTTTCCTTATCATTATTTAGACTTCCTCAAACGCACCGTTTTGCTGTTGTTGATCAATTTGATGATTGCTGTTTTACTAGAAAACATATAAGCTGATATTTTCTCATTCTAACGAAATGGGTGAAATACTCTTGGGTTGAATTCTGGGAAATTAACTTCTTCAGCGTTGACTTTGCGAGGAACGATTAAACCTCATGTTTATACAATCTGCCAACATATTTCACAAATAATAAGTAGAAAAGATTCTTCAAGCTGTAAATGCACATTTGTTGATAATTTGGCGTCAGGAGATATGAAGGTTGAGTCATAATAATTTAAATAATTACGACATCACGTACACGCTTCGTAGAAAATAGTAGAAAACTTATTTTTTCGAAATTATCACCAAAGAATAACGGCAATGTTATCTCTCACAAAAGTTAAGTGTCGCCAAAATCTTAGTTTTCAATGGCTACTAATTAAGATACAGTGAGTCTAAACATGTTAAGAAGCTTCGAGAATTAATTCACAAAGCGAATGTTCCCCTCTGCAATATCCCTCATTTAATTGTTAGAATACATTATCACTTTTCTTTTGAAAGAAGTGTTAATTGTCCCTCCATAAAATCGAGGTAGGAAGAAGATCCAACTCCACAGAGGCCGCATATGCCCTCGGATAGTAAAGGACTTCGGAAAGATACTTCGAAGCGGAGATATTTTCGACCCATTCGACCTAATACGTTGAAGTTGCATCAATTTCCACCAGCTGGTCGTTATGTATGAACTTCAAACAGTAATTGGTTGATAGTCTACTTTGTGAAACGTAATTGAATAGGCCTACGGAAAGTGTACCCTCTCAGTTGATTCCAATCAACGGATATTCCTTTACCCAGCGAAGGTTATTTTCGCTCTTTTCGGTGCGGGTCAACGTGTTTAGCAGGGGTTATTACTGATGTGGATCTGACCTTGTGCCTTTTAAGCCACCCGAAGGGGTCAAAGGGTCGTGAGGAAATATCACAAAATTTGGAACTTTAATCAAGCTCGTGCTTGAATTGCCAACAGCTGACTGCAAGGATTCACTTCTGAACAGCGATTTCACTTTCAACCTCTTATGCTAATCAGATTACTCGCAAAACTTAGTAATGAATCGTCATCATATTCACATCAATGTCAGCTAGGAAAGAACTATGAAATGCAAAGTGAATGAATTTATAAAATCTTGTACTCAGGTATTGTATGTGGTGCACCTTGAACAAGTAATATCGTAATTGCATTGTATGATGTAATTGTATTTATTGAGCTCTACATCAGTACTTCATACCTAAAGATGCCTGCGGCCGAAATGCAGCCGAAACGTCGAATCTGTTCCATTCTAAGACCCGGTTGGAAACCCAAGAAGAATTTCTGTACAAAGATATCGTTACAAATATCCTTCACAACAATCAAAAATTAAATTTATATCAATTCATACATCAATTTCGTGATATATCCAAATCCCGCATTAATTTACACATCCCAATACAGCAATACCCCTTTATAGTACAATACCCTGTCTAGTTACAATAACAATAAAGCTAGATACAATGATAAATCTATTAAGTTATTATTTAATTATTAAAAACATTTTTGCCGTTAAAACGAGGCGGCCATTCTCAAATGCATGGTAAATTGTTGATGAAATGTTTAAGTTACAACGAATTTTTAAACTTTTACAAGTTTCTTCAGGTTTAAAAACAGCGGAAGGATGCCACGGTGATTACCTAATTCAACAGTTTGCCGTCTACGTATTTTCTGCTTCACAAGAAAATCTTAAGTTTCAATCAAGTAATTTTTTGATAACTCGTCCAAATGCTTACTTAGGATCTGACATAAGTTCTTCAAAGTGGGAACGCGAACCTACACAAGAGCGATCCAACCACACACGCAAAAATCACTGCTTTTGCGTCTCTGGCCTCAGCTTTGCTGATCCTTCACTGATTATTTTCACGACCTCTGTCCCTTGCCTCTCATCAGGGCCCTCTTTCAATTTTGCCCCATTTTCTCCTGCAATCGTTGTCTTTTTCATTCCATTGACCATCGACCGCCTAAGGGAGGAGGAAAGAGCAAAATGGTCCCTCTAAAAGAACCCCTCACGAAACACGCGAAGGCGGCAGAGAGCGTGACGCGGCAAAATTGGAACTCGGAAGAATGGCCCGACCACAACAGAATAAACGTACGTATACACACGACTACAGCATCAGAGGTCATTAATTTCTCTCTCCCGGATCTTCAATTTTTATTTTTAACATCCAATATTTCTTTAATGCGATGTATGCCTTTTACACCACATACTCGCTGCCGTCTCAGACGATATCTAATATATTTTCTATTTGTCGTTGCCGTCCTAAAAGTAACACATTTGTTGCAGCATTTAAAACTATGAAGTTGATTAATGCCATCACATTAAGATCACACAGCACCGAGTTTTATTTCGCGATCCTTATTAATTATGAGAATCTGCTATAGATCGCCTCTCCCTATGTCTATATATGTATCCTGCAACCCGACTTTTGGCGTGAGGCAGGGGGTGAATGCACTATGACTCTATTTCCCTAATCTATTACTTTCGCATATCGTTCACGAAAAAAAATGAATTCTTGAACTGATTCGTTCTACGGCTTATGTAACATGGAGGACGCATTATACGCTACTTCATCTGTGAACGTGCTTTCTTTGAACTTATTTAGTAAATTTATCCGAAGAGCCAGATATTTACATTCACCAGATTCAAATAGGTAACTCACGTCCATATTACACTGTTTTTTCCACTAAATTGGTGATTAACGCATTCACTCTCTATAAATTACTTCGGAGGATAAGGAATATAAGAACTGATATAATCACAATTTTCCTCAAGGTTTATAAAAAACACATTAGAGTTAATAATGATATATATATTGTTTTTATTGACAGGTATTGATTTTGTTCGAAAGATAAGCCAAATAAAATTTTAATCGGGTAAGGTTTAACCAGTAAACACCCACTGCTCCCAGGGCCGACCATCTACGAAATGGGGTCCGGGTGTAAATTTCCACAGGGCCCCTTTCCTTCCTTTTACCATGCGACGAGTAATTGTAAATTTATAAAGCGTAATATCTGACGTGACAAAATTTCTTGCCGGCATACTTTTTATCTTAACAAAATAATGAAGTGATTAAGATGGGGTCGCCATAAACTGGGGTCATGGATGCTAGCCATCCATGGAACTCCCCTCTTGGCCGGCCCCGCATGCCTCTTTATCTGGGTATGGGAAGCGACATTCCAGCGACTTTGCTTCAAACCGTCAATATCGTAAGCATCAATTACAGTTGTAACATAATTAATAATCATTATTAAGTAATAATCGCTTTAGCGCAACAAGTTTTGCTATGATAGACAATTTTCAATGTTCTGGCGGAAAATTTTCAACCGGAGCTGGTAAATTATCATCAGTAATTCATTAGGTACTAGTTTTTAAAACTATAATAGTTTCTGAGAAAAGATAGGTTATTACCAGGAAGCTGCTGTTTTTAAGGATTTATATATACCCACAAAGAAATGTCTATCTTTCCTTTTATTTCTGCCTATTTCCGTGGGATTGCGTCAAACCCTCCTCCCATTTTACCATACCTGTCTCGCTTTGTCTTTCTTCCAACATTTTCTTTCCTTTCCACTTCTTGGTTGAAATAATTAGAAGTTACGACACCGCGTCTCATTTCTCAAATGAAAAATATTCTCCGCTTAGCTTGAGTTTCTTTCTTATTTTTCTTGCCAATCTCCAAGTAAATATTTTATCCTAGGACTATTAGATAAGATCATATTCCCGTAAATTACGAATGAAGTAACCGCACATAGCATGTATGTTTATTATGTAAATCCATTTTTATAGCATAATCGCAGTCGTTGTTTTATAAGTATCATTTGATTTTCGATTCAACCCCTTATTTTCGATTCGACACAAAAGACGCCATTTAATAATTTGTCAATATTTTAAACAAAATAGCTTGTTCCTCCTTTTCTTCTTCTGGTAATGTGGATTAAAGGGAACGAAGTTGTAAAAAGTCCATCCTATAATACAATAATATGGATTTAAAGGTGAATTCATCTTTCCGTAAACCTATTTATTTTGAAACGAAGTTTTGTGTATGCCATGATCTAGTTTTAACCTTTGCAAGCTGCTAAGTTGAGACATTACAGACGGCGGTCTTAATTTTTTTCTTTCCTTTTTCGCCCACCTGGCTGACCTTTTCAACTTCTTAAATTAGTGCTTAACTGTAAACTGCGATATTTACATTCCCCTATCCTCCGTTTCCATGCATTCAGATTTGTTTTTCGTACGCACTCCGCCTCGCCAGAAGCTCAAGTCCGTGTGTTTTTCGCAGAGGCGTAGCCTTTGGGGTCTCAAACCCCCCAACATGAGAACTGAGCCAACAATAAACGAAAGTATGCGAAAGAATAGCCTTTTGCAATTAAGTCATATAAACACCTCTGGAGAATTGCTGGGTATACATGTCAAAATAAATCAGTTTATGTTTTTATTAGATTTTTGGCCGAAGTATTCCAGGCCCTGGATCGTATGCAATGCAGTGTTTACTTAATAAATCTAAATCCCCGTCCTTTTCCGTCATCGTCCTTGGTTCTTCGTATTCTATTCATTCCATTCCATTACCTTTCACGTTCTTTCCTATTTTACGGGCATATTGTATTTCAAATAGTCTCGACAGGTACATTTTTTCAGAGTATTCGTTTTGGATTCAATGCCAATAACCATAATTGGTTAAAAAAAATACCGAGCCAACTTTCTTGTGATTGGAATGAATTACTAGATGAATTTTCAAGAACATCACCGTGAAAATGTTTTCCAAACATAATCGACATGATCAAACGTTGCCTTGAAAAATGTTGTAAATCACACATCTTAATGGAAAAGGTATTTAATAAATACCATGGAGAGTTTCGTTAAAATAGATATCGACAGTAGGTTCACATCCTCAGGTGGTTCCATTTTGAAGAACTAGCGATTCACGTGAAGATGTTGACCCGTTGACGAAACAATGGATCGGTCGTAATGGATTTCTTTGTAGAAGTTCCTATTTCTTTTTTTAAGATGTTAAATTTCCCAACCAAACGAGGTTTTGTAGTTTTTTTCAGAGAATTAGAGAGAGGAGGTGGACATTTTTATTTAAATCAAAGCCTCCTTTATTATCCCAAAGGCTTCATACAAGGACTGGTCGAATTCGTGTCAAAGAAAGGACCTTGGAGAGTGAATAAATAATAAACCTTCACAATGATGGAGGGCTGCTCATCTTCTTCGTCAGTAATTCATTACTTCCCGAAAGACGGGTTGTTGTTGCTCATCCTTTAGACCTCTTTTACATGCGTATGTAATAAGTTTCTTTTGTTTACATCCAACCCCTTTAATTTGCCCTTATCCTCCCCTCCTCTCATAGCGATGCGCCCCCTCATCTCAAAACATCAATCACTACCTCCCCTAAATCCCGTACTCTTTTCCCCTCACAAACAAAATCGTTCCTCATCGTAACCTATCCTTTCTACGACGCCGACCCGATGGCCAAACCGATTTCCTATCTCCCACTGCATTTTTAACTTCTCTCTCCTGTATAAAAACAGGACTCCTCAACGGGGACGGCGTTATCTCTCGACCCCCTTAGTCCCTGAAGGAACCCTCATTTCGAAGAGCACCCAACTTCTTTGTACATTCTCTGCTTGCAGTGTTCAGTACAGAGCCTTCAGTAGCGTGGCGTCTTAATTAAAAGGTCCTGGCGTGTTTGGTCGTTGTCGGAGGAAGAAAAGGGCGCTAAGTAAAGAACTGGGTTTCGGAGCATGAAAAGTAATCGGGATTCAAGACTCACTTCTTTTCTAAGCGGAGATCATAGGGAAGTGATAAGCACGCGAGCTTGGTCGTCGTGCACGATGTAGGGGAGGGTTCAAGGGATTTGAGAGTCCAAAAGGGTCGTAAGACAGAGAGGGAAGTCTCATATAGTCCTCAAAACTCCGTCGTCCTTGTTCGCGTGTGGTGATTTTAACTTGTTGGACGTACGTGGGAGGGACTAATGGGGTTCGGACCCGACCCAGTAGGGAAAGGGGGTTAGCGATGGTCCCTCTCTCGTATTTTGGGGTGCGAAGCGGGGTCTCTTTCAGATGCTACGCATTCATCAGGTGGCGCTGACTCCGCGGTGGTGTAGCGGAGTACCTTCGGCGGTCGATAGGCGTGGAAAGGGCTTCTGCTCTCTCTGGCAGTTGAGGAAGGTTGCAAAGGCGATCTCGGGTGCCTCGATGTCGCTGCGGGACTGGAGACTTCCCCGGCGACGGCGGAGGGTCTTCGGGAGTCGTGACACGTGATGACGGTGCAATACCGGAGGGTTTGAAAAACTTCTGGTGGATGGAAAGGTGGTGATGTCCGGAAGTTGTTGAGGGTTGGAGGTGCGGGGATGCGGTATGGAGATGAATGGTGGTGCGAGGGAGGAGGGAGATGGAGAGGAGGAAGGGGAGGAAGAGGGAGAGGAAGAGAGAGGATGCGGAAGGCCAAGAGTGTGGGTTGTAGTCTTTGCGGCTGTGCCCTTCTTGGCTCTTGGCATCTCCCTAACGTGCATAGGTTACTTGGTGCAGAAGGATGGAAAAGGTGAGCACTGCTTTTTCGATAATACACTGCTTCCCATTAACAATGCTGTCCTGATCACCCCGTTTCGGATACACCGGGACTATGTATAAAAAATGCCGGGGGACTTGACTACTTGAACTGTTACGTGAATAGGATTGAAACCTGTGAATAACCTGTGAAACCTGGGTGGATAATTGCCCATAACTTTCATATGCGTGTAACAATTTTGTTCTTCAAAAATAAGAGAGTGATTTATTCTGGAAATATTATTATATTCTGAACCTATATTCTTGCTTCTGTTATTGACAAATCTTTAGAGAATGAGTTTTAAAGTTTATAAAGAATAATCTTTTACAGCCTCGCAAATTAACTATAACTGTTACCTACGTTCATTATTGAATTGGTCATACACAAACATCCGTGATTCGTTTTCATTTGCTTATCACCTCTGGTTTTACTCGCACAACATGTTGATGTCTTGAAAAGCGTCTTCTAGGTCGTGATTTCATTTTGCGACAGTTTAATTCTTTGCCTTTTGCAAATATTGAGTATACCTAAAATTTCATCTCGAATTAAATAGAGAAAAACATAAAATAATTAAAGAATTTTGAATAGGTGCGCTACTTCCACCTGCCACACGCCGAAAGGCGGCCTGCAGGCAATTTATGTAGATGTATATTGGAACTTTATCCCAGCAATCGGTCAAAGCGCGATTGCTAAAATCTCGTGGTATCCCTAATGGGACTAAATAGCCTAGGATGCAATATACCTCCACTTTTCAAATGTGAGTTAATGCAGTTACTATGAATGAGTTCATACAGAATTTTCCTGTTATTCGATAGGCTCTTGAAGCAATCTCATTTTTCTTTGATACTTTATCTGATTATACGATAGATAACACTCATACCTCGACCAATATTTGGTTTGCTTTTCATTATGTTGCCATTCCACTGCGTACTTTCTGTTCATGCTTTGCTCCGCCGACGTATATGAGAATGAGGCGGAGTTTCACGCTGACTTCTAAACATCCATCTGAATTGAAAGAAAGAATACTAAATCATTTCCACAATAGGGTTTTATTCGACTAGTTTCGTCGACGAGTTGACATCATCAGGAAATTAATAGGTATTCTTTCTTTCAGTAGCGTGTTGAGTTCCACAAAGTCACGCTTGGACATATTAATTATAACCTTCCATCGTTTAGAAAACTGAAGTAACGATTCGCAGAGGAAGACATAAATATATCCTCCTGTATTAAACATGTAAAAGTTCATTGACACACGATATATGATGAAATTCTCCATGTTTGATATTAACGTAGAAATATTGCATATGTTCTAGATTTATTCTTTTGTGCATTTGACTTAGACCTTTCTCTTCCAAAGACAACGCATTTAACCAATTTCTAGCATGTAATATTTATTTTTAAAAAGTTCCAAATATGTAAGTCAGGTTTATCACAATTACATGGTTTAAAAAGAGATAACAAGTAATTCGCCGAGAGTAACTTTTTTTTGCTATGATGAATGAAAAATGATAAATGATGAATGAGTTATTTATCGTCAATTCCTCTGAATATTCACGTTCTATATTAAGGTAAACCTTCTGTGTTATTTAAGTTTTTGGGACAAAGTGATTCGAGCTCCTTTTTTCACGTGGAAATATTGATTCAGTACCCCCCTACAAAATTAACGAAAAAGCTGCATTCTTTATAATTAAATTATACTTTGGAATATCGTATATTGATGAAATATGCAGTGAATATGACAAAAGGCAATGTTTCAGACATCGTTGCCTCCACTTGAGGGAGTGAAATTAGAGTCTGAGATTTGCTCAAATCTGCTGTGGGCAAGTTTTGGCTTTGCATGCGTGCTCTTGTTTGACATTTCAAAGGGGTAAGCATTTATTCAAAATACGAAACCGTAAGAAACCATCGGTAAAAGGTCAGAGGTCATTCAGCGCTGAGGTTCTCTTCGGCGTTTTCGCCCTTATTGTTCCTCTCGTAATATCAGCTCCGTGGAACTTTAAGCTTATAATTTTCCCGGATTTATCTCAACTGCATTGTTCACAGCTCAGCGCATGAAAACCCTTTTGAAATTACCCCTTTAGGCTGTCAGTGCATTCACCTTCCATCTACATTGGATAAAATCGTCTCGGAAATGAAAGTGTCAGTTCTTCACCACAGGATCTTACACGCGTCCTGCATCAGAAAGACTGCAGCCTAATGAGCAGCAAGGGTCAATTGCGTGACAGTTGAGAAGGATATATTTATCGGACAAGAGTCCCTTCTCGTCATGGAAAAGGTGATAACATCCCAGTCAAGTTGAATCTAATTCATTCACCTTTGGATTCAAGCGATACAAACAGAGATTAGAACCGATAGTCGTTATTTCTTTTTAAAAATTCTTTCTCGATTTCCTATTAATTTTTTGCGTAAGACAAATAAAAGAATATGTATCGACACCTTGATTTAGACGGAAAATAGTTGGGAGATATCGATAGATTTAAAATGTTTCTTAAGTTTAAAGGAAATTCAGACATTATCACGGCTTTTAAAAGTATAACGCTGTTGATTCATAGAATCGGTGCCTTATATAACTTTCAAGTTTCATTATTACCCTCTTAGTGCTCAATTCGATACAAAAGGGCTTTAAATGCATATTTATCAGTCGCACTGGCCGATCGTTCGCTTCGGCTTTAACTCAAGAAAAGCATCTCCTATGTAAAGGGATGATTATCTTTAACTTTTAACTTTACTTATTCAGTCTTATGTAACATTGAAGAGGATTTATATGATATTTGGCTTTCGTTCCGTTTTTGCACTCGGCTCTCCACCAAAGGAGTATTTAGAAATATGTATAGAAATGATTAAAGATTACAAAATAGATAATAAGCATTTATTTAGTTAGATAGTGCTTCCTCGTTATTGTAGAATTTTAAGTTCAAACGCGAGTAAATCGTCTTCTAGAATTTCATAATTTCTATTTTAAAATTTTTTGATCGGTAGTTATTATTTTTATTTATGAATCTCTTCAGAAACAGGAAATAAAGATATTGAAGCTACATGGCCTAGTAATTTCAAGGCAAATGATGTATTCTTGATTTCTAGGACTTTGTCTGTACTATTTTCACCATTAACTCAGTCTCAAGGGCTTCGGACTATATGCCAGTCATAAAACTTTATCGCCTCTCAAAAATTTTGAACGTAATTAAATATTTTCACATTCTCATGGTAATTCATCTGCCCGGAGGAAAGAGGAGTTTTTACAGAGGTCTTAAAGAATTGGCTCGGAGGAAGTAAAAGAAATATTAAAGATTAGTTATTTCCCCTACCCACACGCCGGAAGGCGGCTTTAATGTAGATGTAGTTTTTTGAATGCATAATGTCAATCGCTTTGTTGATTCATCTTCTTATAGTACTCAATAAAAGCTGAGCCGGCCGTATTAGGTACGTTTATTTAGTGCATTTATAGGTGTAACTATATAGCTCAATTTTAAATTGACATTATCAAAGTAAATTTTATTAAAACTTTTCGTCACCTCTTTTCACGTTTTAAAATCTGACACTTTGCGCACGCACCTGAAAGCATTAATTATTATAACTGACTACTCTCGACTTCTTTGATTGACAGTATACATTATATTTGTTGATGCATTAGAAATTAAAATATAAATGCAAAAAAAGTTAGTAGTTGAGGATGGTGAAATTTCCCTTTCGATCCTTATGTATTCTAATGAAACTATTCTTATAATGGTAACCTTTACCTGGTCTAATTCTTTAGCGATGTCTTTAGTTGGAGAAATGAAAATAAATTTTCCAAACTTAATCTAGTAGAAGTTCTTTCATTTTACTTACAATGCCCTGTTCCGGGAAAGAGAATACCTCTGTCTCATTTCCATTTGGATTCGCAAGTAGCTCTAAGAAGCTAATTTCGATTCTTCTTCAATAATTTAGCGTTTTACCTAAAAGCTCTTGGGGTGAGTGTACTGACGAAAATCAGGTCGAGTCGTTGTTATGGAAATGCACCTATTTCTCGGCCTACTTGAGAAATCGACCTCTCTTTCCGCCCAAACTCCACTGCTCTCTTCTTTATCGTGTTATTTCGCCTTTTCCCGCAAGTATTCACATTCCGAAATTCTAAATCGATTTTTATGAGGCCAATTACAGTTCTATATCCGTGTCTCAAACTTGAATCATATTTTTCAAATGTTATGCGAGTTTTAACTGAAATAGCAACGGGGTAGTTTTCTTTTCAAGGTTGCAATGAAAAATAAAATAAACCTTTGGCGGAATTCGACCTTAGAATTTGACGGAAAAAGTAGTATCTAAACTTAATCTCTAGCTATATACATATGCATTGTTCGGAATTTATCTATTAAATCCTTCTATCCTAGTATACGCGAGATCCATTGATTAAGATTTATTTTACGTAAATCAAGATAAACGAACAAATTTCAAGAGAAGCATCAAAAGAGAGATCTATTAATAAGACTTACATTTAAATTAACCAATAGATACCAAACAGATTGAGAGAAACCAAAAAACTGAGGATTTAGTTCTTGAGTATCTTATTCAGCAACAATCCCTCTAATTGATTTAGATAAGAGCCGATCATGTAATGAATTAAATCGTATATATACGGGATGATACGAGTCGATTACTGTGATATCAATGGGCTCTTTCGGATTATAATGGTTGTACGTAATTGAAAGGAAATTTGTTATGATTCTTGTTATGAAACTTGTTATGATTCTGAAGTGAAAATGGAATAAAAAATTTCTTTCCAGGAAGAGAAAAGTACAAAAAAATGCTTATCTTGGTGATTAAGGTAACGGGTGGTTAATTTAAATCGTAACATCTATTAACTAAACAGGTCTGAAGTAATTTGAAGTTGAACTCTGAACATCCGCTAAGTTATTTCCAAGCACAAACATAATGTTCCTTGAATGGCTTTCATCGGTAATGAAGAATTCATTTCCTATAATATAATGAGTCACTCTGTTTTAAAATTTATGAGGACAGTTTCGATTTTCTCTTTCAATTCCCCTAATAACAGTATAGAAAATTTTTTTTTCCCTTTATTTTCCTTATCGTTCATCCGGTATTTCCGTAATTTTTGTGTATTAATCGTTTGCTTAAATTTCGGTTTTCCCACAAAAACGTGAAATTAGGAAAGATCGAAAGGCAAAGAAAACGCATTTTCTTCGGCTCCGAAAATAATCGCACGCTTTTTGTTTATGTGGTCTATTACAGTCTGCATTTTCAAACTGCGCATTCGGAGTCTACGGAGCGATTAAATATTCCTCCTCTTTGGTGTTATTTTCTGTCGATAAGTTGTTACGCAAAGTCGGCGGAACGTGAACTCAATTCTGCGGCTGGAAGAATTGATTTTTCATATGTTGACCCAAATGAGCGAATCTTTCTTCTACCGTGACCGTTAATATAATTTGAAGAGAGTTGGGCGAAGGAAGGTAATAGCTCGTGATTTATTCTTCAGCATTTCGTTGCTTATATATCGCGATTCATTAATTTACGTTGTTGTCTCGCGAGGGACTGATATTTTTTCGCTTCTGAGCTTTTCGTTTCTCCAAAGTTACCAATGTATTCATGGAAGAAAGGGTGTGCATTGCACACTGAGCAAGCTGTGGTTGTTGGCCCGATTCCTGAAATTTCTAAATATTCTGAATCTTCCATTAAGATCGAATAGCCTTTTCCTTTTCGGGTCTCTTGTGTTCGAACCTATCCTATATTCCCTCTATTCTTTCAATTTTACGGCGGAAGCAAAATTAGTTTTGGCGCTCAAATTTTGGTGCACCGCGATAACCACCAGGAATGTGTTATACTGAACATTTTAAAATTTTGTTTTCAATTAGGAAAAGTAAAAGCTATAAAATTTATATGTTGGTTAATAAGATTTATATCTTTAAGAATTCATGAATTATACTTTTGAAAAAAATAAAATTCAAAAAGCAGAGAAACCTAAAAAACAAGTTATTTGACCGCTCAGCTAAAAGGAAATCGTGGTCAAGAAGAGAGGGTCTTGACACTTGTGTGTGTGGTGTGACACTTGTCTCAATTTCGTAGGACCATTGTTTCTAATATAATTTTGTTAAAGAAACAACCTCTGCAAGTCATGAAAACGTAATTTACGTTCATTTCTTATGGAAAAGTATACTAACTGATTATATGGGATAACTCATGAAATCGATGTTCGACAATTGCCTTGGTCGTCAAAAGGATCGGTTGTTTATTTCCCAAAAATTATATATATGACTAGTAAACGCCCCCGTCAAGCATGACGGATCTTAATCTAGTTTAAAAATATATCTATTATCGTATATATCTGGTCCTCTGATGCCAGAAACAGTCCGTCGTAAAATTATAATAACTCAATATATTTTTACCATTATTTATAATATTAATTCTACTGTTTCCGAGACATAAGAGTCTACTTTACGAACATTTCTTATAGAAAAATATAAGAACAGGTTATCCCCGTGTACTTTCATGGAATAATTTATGAAAGCAACATTCAACAATGACCGTAGTCGTCAAAGGGATGGGTTGTTCATTTCCGAAAAAATATTACGAATTTTCCGTGCATTCTATTAAATTTCTCATAATTTCGAATTTATATGAATGTTTTACGACTTGAATAAGAATCTGTTTTCATTTTATTTTCCTGTGACACTTGTATCAATTTCGTACGAACATCGCTTCTAATTTAATTTTATAAAAGAAACAACCTCTGCATGTAACGAAAACCTACTTTACGTTCATCTCTTATGAAAAATTATTATGAGCTCCTGGGTTCGAACCCGGGCCTTTGCAGAGATGAGAATAGATTTCCTGGGGGTTTCAGCATCGTAGAAACACAATGCAGTTTTTTTCAGATCTCTAAGTCAAGCCGTTTCTGGGATAAATAGGGGGACGGACAGACGGACGGACGGACAGACATTTGCTTTTTATATATATGATGGATTCGCGTGGAATGACAGAGAGTCTGTTCTAGCGATGGATCGTTTTACGTTGGAAAGTGGTAATTCAAGATAGCGGTAAAAATGCCATGCGATGAGAATGTGTGAACGGTAATACCCTGACTGACGCGAGTTAAGTGGTTCTGTTTCTCATCATCACTCACACATTTACAATTAATTACAATTACAAGCTCGATAGAAGCTCTCGGTTTCATCAAAGAAGGTACACAAATATTTTAAAATATATGCCCGGTATTATAATGTATAATTAAAATGGACTTCAACTGAAGTTCACTTTAGTGTCTGTTATTATAATGTTTTGTTAGAGTTGAGGGAAGATTATGGTTAATCTCCTACATATAGCATGGAGAGGAATTGAAATCTTCCCTTTAATTCTGACAAAACAATATAATATACCCAAAAGTGAACTTTAGTGGAAGTCCATTTTAAGTATACATTACAATAGAGGGCAATAGACTCGTGCGATGAAGACTTATAACTACAAAGCAAGAAATAAAAATATTATCTTGCTACGAAAAGATTTTGGATGGGAAAAAGAAGGCAAAATTTCGTGGGATTCATTAGATTTTATGAAGCAATTGACATTAAAATAACGTCGTTTTACGCAACTCATTTACTTTTAAAAATTTTGTATGAATTATTTAAATTTTGTAATAACTACAGTTTTTATTGACTATTTTTCTTGTAGTGTTTTTGTTAGTTCTTGGTCCCAATTATACAAACTTGATGTATAAGTCGTTCCTCGACTTACGCGAATTCGACGAAATTTCTCGTCGGTCGCACCCATCACGTCACTTTGGGGCATTGCTGTAACTTAAAAGGTTGATGAAGAATGATAAGTCTTCTTGAATAAGATGGATGAGATTCTGAAGAGAAGAGGCGCACTGAGTCTGGGAAATGCAGGAGATTGTGTTAAAGGATGTATTGAAATGACAACTGCGTAAAAAATTGCAAGGAAAAGCAAAGTAAGGGAGTGTGACACACGAAAGAATAAAATGAACGTGATTCTGCGCAATTTTGACTTTCGAAAGCAATAAGTAAATCGTTCAACAAACTTTGTAATTTCCGCATATATTTATTTTGAAGGCTAATTTTGCTAGCCTAGCATTATCAGACACTTTAAAGTTTGTGTTACTCAAACAAATTAATAAATAAAGAGGTCCAGAGAGGGAGGAGATGGAAGGAATATGGGGTTGAGGTGTTAAGGAAAAGCTTCTTGTGAGGAAGTGAAGGAATGAAGGATTGGAGAATTTCCACTCGTTGGTGAGGTTCATGCTCGCTTCCAATCATTCCAGGAGGCGTCTTGGCGAGACGGCGTCTTTTCTTCTATTGGTGCAGCCAGGGAAAAGCTCTTGGAGAAAATAGTCATTAAAAGAAATTTCTCTGGAAATTACAAAAGTGAGCATATGATTTACATACGGAATACGATTTGGCCGGCCTGCTTACTCAAAGACGGACATCGAGAATGTCATGCGTGTGTTTAAAGTTTCCGTAATTCTGGGTTCATAGATAGTTATTTTAAGCTGGAAAAATAGTCATAGTAGTCTCTTCGAAAATGCTTGAATATCTAAGCTTACTCAATTTGCATTGGAATAATTCAAAACGAATCGCTATTTTGTTACTAATAAAATTGTCGGTAAGAATATTTCTTAAAAAGAATTGGAGAGATGCACAATTTTCTTTTTACGTAAATGCTCTGTTCAAGAAACTCATGCTATAATAGTAAATTACTAGCGCAGCATCCCTTTGAAGGAAAGGAAAGGGTCTAGCCCATCGGCTTTCACGCGTGGTCTATGCATCAACTCCCACGCCACCATATTTGGCTTTTCTGGACCGGACCCGCTTTCTCATTATTACCTAACGTATCCTAACCCACTGGGAATCGAACCCGGTACTACTTTCAGAGAAGGGGAACGGGCTACCGGCTACCTCATACTATAATAGCATCCCGTATTCAGTGAAATGATACGAGTAAAAACATAAAAATAAATATAAAAGCAAATATAAAAATAAATATCAAATAAATATAAAAGTAAACATAAAAATAAATAGTAATATAAAAAATAAATACAAGTGGAGGAAGATAGGGAAAGAAGTAAAATGAAAACGGACGGAATGTGCCGTTGGAACGATGGGAAATATTCCACTTGCTGCCAGTTGATAATCTATCGAAATATAGCTGGGAAATAAATGTATGGGTAGAATCAGATTTATCTATGAAAGTAGAGTAAGTTGAAAGGTGCTTCTATATTTAAGTTATCGATCTTACTGAAAGATTTAAGGATGAGCCGGTTGCGTGATTTCACCTTGCTAAGAATAATGCTTCCGCAAGGAATATATTAGAAAACCATACGTTTCGAGATCCACCTTTGTATCTAGCTGTTATAAGAAAAATTTCTCCTCGCGAGAAATTAAAATGACAGTTTCGTCCGGTTGGTTAGGCATTGTTTCGATTCAGTATCACTTGGATGATTTGGGGTATGAATGGATATTCACTCAATTTTTGCAATTTGAAATCAGCTCGATTTATAACTATGAAATGGTTGCAGGTGACTGAAATAATACTTGATTCTATTTAATATATCAAACATTCGCTTCCAGAGAAGCACTTAGAGAAAAATTCACGATGAGGTAAAGAGATACGAATTGAGTAAAATAAGTGCTGATTGATATGTTAAAGAAGAATGAATTGAATTAGGTATCATCTAAAAAGTAAATGGCTGTTCAGAGGCAAGATTGAACTAAAGTTTCATGGAAGAGAAGCGATGGATATGGAAAGACTTCCTTTCAGACTTATAGTAAAGCACTACCACGATCCGAACACTCTGAAAAACATGGTTAATTGGTAGTTTGGTATATATTTATGCAATCATCCAATAGAAAGTCACTGATTTATTGGTTGAACGTTTCCATATAAAGCTCAATAAATTGTACAAATAGAAAGAGGACTCGATTGAAGAACGTTAAACCGAATCTCATTAGAGCTGATAAAGCTGTATGAAAGAATAGGCTGGTTCGCAGTTGCGAAGTCCCCTTCATCCCGCCAAATTCTCGCGAATATTATGATCGATAAACTTTAATTTATCGACCTTTCGTGTTATTTCGCATCCTTGAGAATGAAATGCACGATTTCGTGTTCCTCCGCGTAAACAGCGAAAACATCGCGTTATATTTATCCTAACGGCCCGTCGGAAACGTCACGGACTAAATCCTGAACGGTCGATTTCTATTTTGGAAGATCCTTTGCATTTTCGTGATGAACTAAGAATCCCCTCATTTCCATCTTTCAAGATAACAACGGCGGAAAACTGGGGCCACACTTCCGTATCGCAGGTCCTGTAATCCTCGCCGCCTGCTTCTTGGTGCTGTTTCTGTTCTGCGCTTGCCGCGGCCCTGGGTTGGGTCGCGTGGGAGCAGATGACTCCGCGCCACGCTACAGAGATCGAAGCAATGGGAACCGGAGGATGGACTGGAAGGCCGGAGGAGGCGGGGCCGTCGCAAGGATTGGACTCCGCAGTTCAGCGATCGTCGACCCGGATGGACTGTGCACCTTCGGACATTGTCGTTGCCCCTTAACACCTGGTAGAGAACCCGCCCCAAGGATTCCCGTGTCCATGATCGTACCTCCTCTCCTCAAGGTCATACCTCCCACGCCGGAGTCACCTTCAGTAAGGAGGGACAACGGTCCAGGAAACATATCGATGCAGCATCTATTCTTAACCCCCCTGAAACTGAAGGAAGATATGAGGTGATCCATGCTTTTCTTTTTCATTTGCCGAAGGCATTTTGAAAGAGATGAGTGCCAAACAGAAGATGCCATACAATGTAATCGGTCCTTGATATTCGCTCGGGAAGCAGCTTTGAGAGACGAACTATCATCACAAATCGTCAAGATTCATGTGGTCCACTACTTATCTGTAAAGAACATTCATAAGCGGTAGTTATTGTCGGCAGGATAATTGCTACGGAGCTGTTTTCCATGTGAAAGACGATATCAGAAAAGTGTATGCGAGTGAAAAATATCGTAAATATATGTTATATTTTCATCAGAGAAAACGTCCTAAAAACTAAATTTTATAAAGAACTGTGAAAAATGTCGCATTAAGAATCCAAATGTAAATAATACGCCGCGATCTCCACCTGATAGTGGGGATGATTTAGCTATTCATTGAGACTGTGTCTTCTTCAACCCTTTTCAAAGATATATCTATATATTTTCGTGCGTCTACTCTATCCTTTTGAGTCTCGTGTTTTGGTGGAACTTTATGGTATCTAGTTGGCAAGAGAAGTTCGGAATGTTTTAAGAACTCGAGCGAAATGTTCCGTTTTAGAAGCGTGATGTGCTACCAAGGGTTACTGTTACTATACAAATAGATCTCTCTGTCCCTCTTTCATATATTTCACAAAAATCAAGAAATGTTTAATTTTATGTTGGGCGAGACAATTTTCGGTTATTATTTTCCCTAGTTTGCTCGATTTTCGCATTTTCGCTGAAAAGTGGGTTAATAATAGTTATATAATACTCAAACTTTTGAAAATCAATTATTGGTCGGAGTTTTACATTTTCTTCTTTAATCTCATGTCTTTAATGTCATGCAATGTGTGTAATAAAACAAATCATTGTTAAAACGATCTCTTTTCATTTAAGACACGAAACGTCATTGTCTTCTAAGATATAAACAACTTTTTTGTTTATTTTATTTTAATATATTTCTGTCATAAAGGAATGAATAATTTTAAATAATAAGTAATCGTGGAAGGTTACAACAATACAAAGTTCCGCCAGTCCTATTATGGCTTCAAGGATGATTTATAACAGTTTATTTCAATATTTTCATTTAAATAGGGTCGTCACATACGTACTTGGTGCCCTCCTAGTACACACTGTAAACTTAACCGGTAAGGTAAAGAATAAAAATAGTCAATTCGTAAAACTACCTGCATCAGCTATGAGGAGCTCTTTTTCTTCAAGTGCTTACGATTTGATGAAAGCTACGATAGTTTTGCAGTATTATCCCCGAGGATTCAGTGCCATGGCCGGGTAAAATATTCGAGATCTGAGGTAGGCAGGAACTGGATTCTTACGACATCTTCCGGATTAACGCCTCACGAGCAATACATGCTGAATTTAATATGTAGTACCATTTCGTTATATTTACCAATAATAATAATACTGATGCTTTTCACTCTAATATATAAAGAAAACACCTGAAGATGACCCGAAGGGTCGAAACCATGGTCGTATAATAAATAATTCTGTGGTAATGGTAAAAGTGTTTATTCTGCATCTTTATTATGGAGAACTACCACAAGGTTGAGCCAGACTTAGTTAATTTAATATAAAGAAAAATTGTAGAGATAAAAGAACATACATAATAATAGAGACTAGATGTCGTAGTAATATTATTAAAAGTGCTTCGACAACTTAGGTCATTTCGCACGTGGGCCCCCACCGGGAATCGAATCCGGGACCGCTTTCACCGGAGTCAAACGCATTACCCACTTGGCTATCCGGGAGCCTGACTAGATGCCTTCCTATTCGTTTAAATACCTTGGTTACTGCAAAACTTCCCCTGTAGGATCATTGACGTAACTTCTATAAGTTAATTTCGAGCACTTATAAGCTACTTTGAGCACGTAAGTGTATACTACCTACAGAAATTCATGGAAGTGTAATTTGCGCCAATGTACGGCAAGTTTCCAACTTTAATTGCTGTATTCACTTTAGAAAGAGATCGTAATCCATAATTAATAACTATAATACATATTATTGTGGTCAATGCATAGCAGTCAACCATTACTACATCCGCATTCATTACTTATGTTTCCCTTGAACTCTAAATTCAACACCTGTTTAGGATTGCTGGGAAGTATGAATATTTACAAATATTACTGTTTAAAAATCTTACAAAGATATTTTCAGCACTATTAAATTTTTAAATAAATGAAAAAGTTTGACATTGTTCTGAAATATACAAAATATTTTTATCGAGGACCGAAAGTACCACTTGTAAACAAACGAAAACTTTCGAATTTAATTTTCCGGATAAACTTAGCAAATACTTCGCCTTATACTTCGTTCGAATGGGTAATTTTGCTTAAGCTGCCTAAAAAATACCTCTAATCTATTTCCCCCTGTAGACTTTACGTCCACCGTACATTTACCTTATATTTGCAACCACTCTGGTTAATCACACAATCCGGGTGAAACTCGTGAATAACGGCAATGGTTTGCTATTGAAACATTTCAGCTGCCGAGAGGATATCTTCCAATGATGAAATATCACCATAGTTACATAATGTGTAATCTTACGTTGCCTTATGCAGTACGATCATTTAAATGCATTGGCCCAAGAAAGCGACGCGGTAAATTTAAATCGTTGATAAGAATTGTATTGCGGCAGAAATGGTACGCCTTTCCATTAATGGTGACATATTCCTTCTTCCACAAATCTATCCCTAATCTAATTATTAATTGCGTCATACTTCTTTATTGCAGTTCCGTCTTCATTCCTAATCGATATAAAGAATAATGAGTAATTTAATATTTACTTAACGTGAAGTGAATAAAATAAACTTTCTTTAATTATTCAAGGAAATCCGATGAAAAGAGTCATATAAAGGAAAAAACACCACAGCCTAAGGAAAATCACCTCTTCTCTCTTTACGATGCTCTTTTGCAAACTATGACAACTGAACTCGCTGTTTGCCTAACAATTCACTAGGACTCTACTTCTCTCTTCACTGGGATGACAGTGGTAAACAATAATCGGAGTAGATATTAAGAGGTGCAATAAAATTTCCCTCGGTTGAGGCACTCTTTCGCATTTCCCCCTCCTCCTCCGGAAAAGAAAAGCACTCACAAATGTGTACATGTACCATTACATGTGCATGTGTGACATGTACGTACGTACGTCCTGAGTATATGGGAAATGGTTTGTCAAACTTCTTCGAAATTTTAAAATAAAATCCAATAAATGAAAATTCTGTACTGAAAATTTCGTTAGACTTCAAAAATTAACATAAGATAAGAAAATAAAAAAATCCCCAAAGCAACGTTGAAATCTGTAATTGTATAACAGATACTGGAGTACCTAACAAGTATGTATTCTATTAATTTATTTAATATAAAGAGGAATTTTATCCCAATTACATCCATTTTAATAATTATTATTATTTATGAACATAAACAAACATTCCCTAACAGGAAAAAGCCGATGAGCCGAGACTCGAACACGGGACCTTGGGGTTGCAACGAGCAAAAAAATAAGCCATTTGTCAAAAAAATGGGAGAAAATATTTTCCTACATTGAAAATTCCACGATCTATAAGGCAATGCATGTGTATGGCGTGGTTGCCTAACACAAATGTTCAAATGCAAATTTTGCCTAAATAAAAAGGCCCATTGAGTTGAACGACCGGACAATTGTCTGTTATTTAAGAGCAAGGAACATACCCTGAAAGTCTTGAGTGAATTCGTGACATTCATAGATTGTGTTTCCCTTCTCAGTTAGCTACAGACAAGTATTTACATGAGTATTACAACTGTAATGCATTGAACAAGTAAGAAATGAATTAGTTGGCATGAGAACAAAAATAAGCGAAAAAAAAATGGGGATTTTGAATGAGGAAATAATGGAAGCCATCGAACAGGATGACGGAGCAAACGGAATACTTACAAAAAATATTTATTTATTTAAATTTACGCTGCAATTTGGCCGTCTGGCAGCGCTGGAGGGGTTCATAAAATATTAAACATATGATTGCCTGGAATTCACCCAAGAACGGGAGGGAAACCCCCTCCAAAGGGAAACCTCCTGAGATATCTGAAAAAGCAAATGAAAATTACTATGTAATTAGATACAGAACAAAACCAAAAGTAAGACAAACACATATGTCAGCATGGGATATATTTAAAAATAATCTAGAAAACGATGTATATAGCAGACAGGAATTTGTTTATGAAATGTTAAAACACCTGGATAAGACAGAAAGGTATATAGCACGGATAAATATAATATCAAAAGAGGATTGGATTTAGCTCTACCAACATCTCTGGTACCGCCCATTTAAAGAAGCTACATTTGTAAAAACAGACACAACTGGCTTAAGTCCCATCGATATAACAGAAATGCAAAATGTTTTAAAGAAAACAGAAAAGCACCTGGACTAAATGGTATCAACTCTAAATTAACAAAATATGGAATTAATGCAATTTATGACCAACGACAAAAGAATGTATGGGATCATGACGACGATGTAGAAAGGAAAAACTGCAACGGAAACGCAGATAAATTTTTGCAAAACAATGGCTGTCCCCACATTACTTTATGGATCGGGAGCTTGGGCGCTTAGGAAAAGAGACCGGAAACAGAAAGAAGCATCAGAAATTAAATTCCTTAAATCTGTGAAGGACTGCACAAGTCTGGACCACATAAGAAATGAGAACGCAAGGTTGGAATCAGGGGTCTGCTCATCACAACACCTTGGTTAGGCAGGTAATATTAAAACCCAATAGTGCCAAGTAATAGTTATATTTGTGTTTTTGTTACATGTTTTATAGTTACACTCAGTCTCAATGGTCGGGGTATGATCCTAAAATAAATAAATAGATGGAAGTACTTGGAACATGCAGCTGGAATGCATCCTAAAAAGAAACAGCTAAAGAGTGTTCTCAAAGATTATTGAACGATTAAAACCTCATACATATTTCTGCGAGCCATTTATTTAAATGCATATTTCGGTCTCATCAAATCCCATTTCATTTTGCACGTTTTAATATTCATGCGTTAATGATAAAATTTGCCTATGGGATATGATTGTTCTGCTCGCTGATACACATCGTCTATACCTTCATATCTTAGTTCGTAGGCATCTTTCAGCAAAAGTTGCATTCTGAAGTAACTTGTATGAAGTATATTTCAACCTAGGAAGGCATGCTAGAATCTATATTTTAACATCGTCTTCAGAACTGCCTCATACTCTTCCACAAAAGCCGTTGAACGTATAAAAACTTTTGTGTATAGGTGAAATAAAATTGGGGGGAGAAAAAATTGGGTACCCACGCAATGACGTTACCTTATAACTCGAATTAATTGACCTTAGAATGGGACGGTTTGTTGAAATTTGGAATAGCATTCAGGAAGTTAATCGTATAAATCTGAATGGTGGCGCTATTTCTATCCCCGTATTAGCCGACGGAAATAGGTGAATTGCCTTCGACCCACTTTTACATTCGGAATTACCTAACCCGGATAATTAATAAATCATATCAAAGAAAGTCAATGCATTTTCTATATTTAATTATATTAATATTAAAATTGAGGCATTTCAAAGATGAGTGATAAATATCAGTTACGATACTGTAAACAGTAGTTTTTTTATTTCATGTAAAGAATTTAACAGCAGTAGTTTTTTACTTCATCTAAATATTTTCTTTTAAAAACGCATACCTTATATTGAATCTCATGAATCTTGCAATATTTTATAATTATTTAAGAATTATAGTAATCGTAGTAGTAGTTTCCCCTCCCCTCATTACCCATACTGCACTACCCTTATCCGCTGTCAGAGCATAAAAAGGTTCGCAAGCCATCGACTCGTCCTCTCTTCTGCCAACTACTGGAGGTTCATCGCTGCTCGAAGACGCATCGCTGCTGGACGAACGACGTCGCCTGGCCTTATCGCACAAAGTTGGTCGCCTCTTTTCGTGAGTCTTTTAAAGATGCTAGTGTTAAAAGTTTTAAATGTTCCTCGTTAATTTAGGTCGAAGTGTACTTGAATTTATTTTTACGGGGTTCATCAGCTTCCAATATCTTCGCGTGAATTAGTTCATGTGAGGTAAATGAGTTAGCCGCGAGGTGTTTATAACAAGGAAACTGTAATTTCGTTTACGTTCATTCTCATCTCAGGAATCTTTACTTAAGCTACACCATGCCATCATCGCGAGTTGGTTACTCGAACGTTGCAGTTTTATTTTAAAGGTCTTCTTAAAAGGCATCTAAAGAGGTAATCTTTTTTCATTCTGTTCGCGACGCTCCTAGCTTCTGTCTTAGGTTCGATGCGTTTGTTCCGCGCAACACACCTTCGAGAAATGGAGTTTAATGGAGCACTCATTCGACCAGCTGATCCTTACAAGGATAGAACTTTTCGATATTACGCATTTTCCTAATTCGGAAACTTACTACGTTCGGATTTTAGTATTTAAGTGCTAGTCTATCTTCTACTTTGATGCATCGACGTTTGATACAATTAACTATATGGTCCGATTTGTGCATCAGCGGTACATACGTTCAGCTTTTATTTTTTACCTTGTTGTTGACGACGAATTGAAATCATGTTAAGAATTAAATTTGTATTTCGCATTTGAGTATTGGGCTATCGGTATGGCTGACCATCAGACTCAACCTACATTAAAATAGCTCATCTATTACATCGTCTTAAATTTTCTCCGGTTCAATACTGTACTTAAAGTATTTTGGTTCCGTGAGCCTGCCGTGAAAGTTACCCCGTAAGCCAACAGAATTTGTAGTGGAAAGAAACCTTGGGCATTAATGTGGTCCGCGGTTACAGTGGCATCTTGAGTCGAAAACATAGGTATGGATGAATTAATTTCCTCGGCTCCTTCTCTATTCCAACTTATTTTGTGAAAGCGGGTTCAATCAGTTAATGCCGGGATATTACGAACGCTTGGACTTCGCACAGTTGCTATAAAAAGGTGGGAGGTGATTCTGTAATCGGAGCTTACTTGTGACGTTCGCTCACCTAAGGGTGGGATACATCCTATAAAAAATAGGAATCTCCTAATTGGTGTCTTTTTGATCGATCAGGCATTTCAGAGAAGCAACGACTATTACGTAACCTCGAGATTGTGTAACTTGCTAGATTTTTGATAAATTCTTTGCAATATAGTTAGTCGACATTTCACTCTGAAAAAAGACTAAATGAATTGTTAAATAAAATTTAGAACCTTTTTTTTTCTTGTGAGCTTTCCAAAATTTAGCGTTTATTGGGTTGGTAATTAGATATTCAAAAGCTAAAGCCTACGTTGAATGTTGAGCCGTGCAGCGGTTCCCTCGCAAGCGTTGTCTGAAACCGGATCTGGTAATTTTAATATATAATGAATAATAGTTTATCCATAGAGAATTCTACCTCCGTAAAGCCAGTTACTGACAAACTGTTGGTGCTTTTAAGCTTTGTTTTCGTGCAAATTGTCATTGTTCAGGTTAATTTACTCTGTTTGATGTCGATGCATTTGGATGCTTAATATTCCGCAGTACTACCAATTTCTTTGACAGTATTGAATTAACTCCAAATATTTACTTTTAAATTATCTGCTGAAATGTACAAAGTCATTCTTACAAATTCATTGTTCAATGGACTTGTAGTCACTGTATACATGCTATCCTTACTGGTGAAAATTTTAAGCTGACATTTCTAGAAGTTCTCAAACTTATTTTCCTCTATTTTAAATAACAGCAATTAAATTGCTTCAAATTCTTCTAGATCTCAAAAAGTCTCTTGTATTACTAGGTATTGATTCTAGGTATTGACTTTACTCAAAAGTTTCATCCTTCCTTGCTGTTGTTGCAGAGCTCAATGTGCCTTTTATTGACATCTATTTCCTGATAACAATTTTAAAATTCAGTAAAAAATTTAATATTCATCCTAGCTATATTTTGTCAAATATTGTTCTGTAGAATCTCTAAAATGTCAATTTAATTATTAAAACTTTTATTGCAGGTTTAATTCAGTAACAAATGTACTTTTCTGGGTTTCTACATGGAGGAATTGCAGAAAAGAAGACACCAGGAGCAGATTTTTTGGTGCTTTATTGTAAATATTTTGAAATGTACATTTTATTACAGAGATCAAAAAAGAAATGTCAGAAAGAACCTTTTCAAGTAACATTTTCATTGTCCTACTCCTCACCCTCCAAATCTTTTGGTACAGTAGGGGCTACAAAACCTGCGCCTATCTCGGAGCTCAAAAATTCAATTGTTTTTCCTTTAGCTGAGGCAGCCATTTTGCCTTCTGTACTTGTATTCTCAGTGATCTGCGTCTTTTCAATGGCTATGTTTAGAATAGTTCAAAGTGAAAATTATTCTGAGCATAGCCATTGAAAAGACAATCTCTGAGAATACAAGTGCAGAAGGTAAAAAATTGATCTGAAAAAATAAAATTATGAAAGATGAGAAAACATTATTTTTTAACCAAATGAATGACCTTGGGGACTTAGTATAACTTTTCAAGCAATTAATGCTTCAAAAGGTTAAAGTAAAATTTCTAGAATGCTCTGGAAACTTCACATTTCCTTCCAGTAAATTCAGAAATCAAAGTATCAAAATTTAACTGAAGATCAAGAAATTACTGAAATATCAAATAATAGTCTGGAAATTAGAATTCAAAACAATTACATGAAAAAAAATTAAAATGACAAGAGCAAGAATAAAATTATGAGGAGACAGTGAAATATTTCACTAAATTTCAAAGAATATCAGGAGCTATGCATAATGTAAGTATGAATAAATATCCTAATAAAATTTGGGATGCCATTGAGCAGAGTACTTGAAAATGAGTCCTTAAACATATGATAAAGCATGAAGTAAACGAAATCAAACTTATATCACAATGCCCCAAAAACTAAATTGTCAGGAATAAATTATCACTCAAATTTCAGATATAGATGATTAGGAATTAATGTTTCTAATTAGGAACATGGAAGAATTTTGGAACTGCAGTATTCCTATTGCAAAGAATTTTTTTT
>KZ309025.1:0-16274 GCA_000376725.2 Ladona fulva
TTACTTCATGATGCCTTGGAGAAAACTCTTCCATATTTTTATCCCTTACTAAATAACACGCAAAAGTGCACATAAGGTTCATTTAAATTGGTGCAGCTCTAAAGGGAGGAATCAAGAAATAGCAAATGAATTTGTCGGAACCAGCAGTATCTTAATTTCATTTTGAAGGAGTTCATAAAATTGAGATTTTACTGCTTAATAAAACATTAACAAAGAAAAATTCTAGAATTGGTTAGAGATTCCTTCTCTCTAATAAAAATACATTGAATATCATAACCCATGGCAAATAGAAATGCTGCAGTTTTCAAAGCATTCATCCCATTAAAACAAGATTTTCACAAGCAATAAAATAAATCATACCAAATATCCACCTCTGCATCAAAATTTTTCATGATTCAAATTAAACATTGATTGTGGTAAAAATTAAGCCTTCTTTCATTTTAAACAAAACCTCACATCCTTTAAATTTTCTGAAAAAGTCAATGCTGTTGAAGATTCTCTGACTACCTGGAGAGCTAACTGAGTTATTGATTCTGGATAGGAAATAACTCTTGAAATCTGAAAATCCCAAGTTTCCACATGTTTGATGATGAAATAGTCAATAGAGAACACTTAACTTATTCCAGCTAGACCACCACCAGTTCCTTGATGGAAAGTACAAATTTAGATGATAACAGAGGAAATCATTCACAAGTGTATTGATAAATGAAAATATTGGGGAATAATGTTCAAGTTTTGTTACATACTTTGATTTGTGGTTAGACTAAAACTGATTTTAGGTTAAGCACAAAGTTACAGTTTTATAATATTTGCAATGTTGAGTTGTTGCTCTGATGAGGAGTAATTTTGGAATAGACATAAGAATGCCATCTGCAATAAAGACATATCTAGTCTAATCTATAATGGTTGAGTCCCTCAGAATCTGTTGCTGCTAATGGCAAGCTAATAAAGATTTTAGTTCATAAATACACAACAAAAGTACGTAATATGGCAATAGCCTTTTTATCCCTGAAATTTTAATCTTATGTTGCTAATATCATTTATGTGCCAGGTTGGCTGAAATGGGTTTTTATTTTAATATACTTATGCTTAGCAAATAAACAAACGAATTTAAAATAAACATTCTTAGTCCATGTTTCTCACTGTAAATTCACAAATAATATTCATAGTAGTTATATCATAAACTCATAACATCACACAGCTATTTATCTCATAACAGATTGTTATTCTATGATTCAGAATCAAGCTAGGGTCAATGAGTGACAAAATCTTTAATTAAGATTGAGAAATTGAAATCAATTTTATGAGAAAAAAATTTCCTTACTTCTGTAGACCATTTTTTGCTTTGAGGAGCAGTCAGGGTTGAAACCAAAATCAATTGCAGAAACTACTTTCTTCTTTCAGGTTCAGCCTTTATGGCACAGATGAGATGGTTAATGCCATCCACTCACTATATTTCACCAAGGCCCTGGATTTAAAAGGGGTTCACTAATTAATTGTTGAACTAAATAATATTATAAACTATGGAGCTTTAACCCTATGTGTAGAAGTAGTTTCATTTTGCTGCCTAATTGAACTTCTTTATAACTTGGTTCTTTGAAAACTACTCAAGTTTCTTCCATACTCCAGCTAAAGATCTACATGGCAGCCTTAAAAACTATTTTCTAGCAGTTATACAGGATAACTATAGCAGAAATATTCAATATCTTAATAATTTATTTTAAATGGTGTATTACATGTAATTGCTTTAAAATGAGCTATTTATAAAAATTAAATAACCCTACTAAGGATTTCATATCATCTAAAGTATAACCATGATATTTCAATTCATACAAAATTACCTATTTCAACAGTATTTTGTCTCTAAATGAGCTTAATTCCATACAAATGACTTCTCTTAATTACAAATGAAAAACAAACATTGAGAAACATTGCTTAAATACAAACACCTGTCAATATATTCCAGTTATGTCTATTATTTTAAAGCTGTATACATCTTATGGAAAGTTACAATGTGTTTCATGAAATATCCAACCATCAACCCAAGTGATGCTTTACAAAGAATCTATAAGAACAATATGAGAATCATATGAAATTTTATCTAGAATAGATAAAATATAATCATATAAAAAATGAAGAACTCGTATATCTACAGAAATGGCAATGAAATCGCTTTCCCCAGAAGCTTTAAAAGCACTAGGGGTGCTCCTAAAGATTTTTTAATTTTCGATGGGTAGAACAGTCATCAGTCAATTTTAGTTAGATTTATAAGCTGGAAAAACATTTTCAATGTACAAAAAGTAAAAAACATATTCAACTGACGTGAGAATTCTGTGAGAATTTGTGACAATCTTACATAATTAAATTCCATGATTTGGTTTCCAAAGAGAGCCTAACCACTTCTTGGGCTCTTGATCACTTGCCATTAAACAAATATGCATGACGACCGAAACGGATGTAAACATTCATTTTAAATGGAAGCAGAAATTACCCACATCTTAATTTCCCCCCTCCGAGATCCCATTACATTGCTTATTGGAGAATAATTATAGGACCATATGGCATCGAACCCAGGATCACTTTAAAGAAGTTCAACCATATTTATAAAACGAATCGCGTTTTCTATCCAGTTGCCGGGAGAGCCATTTATCATTTCGGAAAGTGCTCGAAAATAATTATTGAAGATCGCTCACTGTATTCCGTATGGAATAAGATACCGTAGATTCCTTATGGAAGAATATTTAAGGCTCCCGGACGTCGAACTCACGATCAATTCACTGATGGTGGCCTACGTCTACAAAACATACGACTTCTATCCATGGACCGAGTGATAGCCATATTTATGTTGAGGAATATCTCCAAAATAAACATTAAAAATCATGCTACTAACCACAATTTATTCCCTATAAGAGATCAAAGCGGTGTCGAACCTAAGATTATTTTGGAAGATGTGCTTGCAGTTTACGTAAGAAATTTACCTCTTCTAACGATACCTCGATTCCCCATTTTCTATCGCTCCTTTCGTTGACGAACTGTATCAACGAATCGGAGTATGCTAGCTATAATGAATACTGGGGTTAACATCCCGAAATGCATAATTATCAATGTGGACTCTTTTGTTTCGTTATTAGAGTCAATTTTTTACTGTTCTTACTAAAGTCATCATTTTTAAATACGATGGAAAAGTCAAGTAATGAATAGCTGATGCGAGGCCATGCAATCCAAATAATTCACTTTGAATGAATTGTTTGAGCTTTGAATGAGTTGTCTGACACAAAGAATTTGCTTGTGATCTCCTTTGATTTTGATTTAACTAGCATACTCCGGTGGTACTCTTCCTAAATAAAGTCCCATCTGTTCAAAGATAGTAATTAGTAGAATTTTAATAACGTGACACTACAAAAAAGTTTCCGTAATTCGAGCAGCAATGTGTCTTGTACTTATCATATAAAGGCTAGCTACCAATTAGTTCCATTACTCCTAATGCCGCCATTCCATTCATCATCACAGTTTTGAGCGTGTCATGTGCATTGAATTCTTTAAGAGCCTTTATCATCTCAGATTTCATCAGATCAAGCCCCGGAGCTTTCTCTGGATGGACTACCTAGCGAAAAAGTCTACGGAAGCATTTCGAAAAACGCGGTGTTTTCAAATTATCGTAGATAGTTGAATAACTGCATGCAATCCGTGGAGTAAGAAAATAGATTAATAGGCTATAGGTTATCGGTTTTTTTCATGTAAGAACTGACTTTACGTCCCAGAAAGAGAAAGCTATGTTGAGAGCACTTTCGCGAGCTTCTAAGAAGCTGGTGACATCCGACCATAGCTTTGCAACATTGAAAATGTCCAACCGTTACTCATCGTCTGCTCCAAAGCTCAAAGGGAAAGTTATTGTTGTAACAGCTTCAACTGATGGGTTCGTGGTAAATTTAATTAAATCTATATCATTTATGAATAATATTTTATAAGTCTAATTCGTTAAGTTCCATGTTTACGTTATGTAACGTTGGTTTAT
The DNA here is from genome assembly GCA_000376725.2 of Ladona fulva. NCBI lineage: Eukaryota > Metazoa > Arthropoda > Insecta > Odonata > Libellulidae > Ladona > Ladona fulva. The sequence continues at coordinate 4,016 of KZ309025.1, forward strand.
GTCTTAAGTAATACATTTCTCCCTTTGGCTTTCAATTTTTATTTCAGAATAGGTTTAGCGATTGCCAAACGGGTTGCAAACGATGGTGCGAATGTAGTCGTGAGTAGTAGAAAAGAGAAAAATGTTCAAGAAGCAGTCCAAAAACTTAAATCGGAAGGTCTTTCAGCGGAAGGTGTGGTGTGTCATGTAGCAAAAGCGGAAGATAGAGCTCGATTGCTAAATAAGGTGTTATATTTATACGAAAAATGTTTTTGCTGCCGTATCTTTCATTGAACCTGGTTAAGCAGGAATTACCTCACGATTCACACTATTTTGTAGACGTTACATTACTTATTTTTCGTATCAGAAAATGAAAGTGAATGTATGCTCCTTTTTCAGGCTGTAGAAACATTCGGTGGCATAGATGTTTTGGTCTCTAATGCAGCTACAAATCCAGCTGTTGGTCCAGTGTTGGATGTAATTTTCTTTTAGTGAGTCTGAGTGAGGTATATATACCTATAGATTCTACTAATAATTGAATTCATTATACCGTTTTAGTGTGAAGAATCTGTATGGGATAAAATTTTTGAAATAAATGTGAAAGCAGCTTTCTTACTCTCGAAAGAAGTGCTCCCCTATTTGAGAAAAAGAGGAGGTGGATCAATTATTTACGTATCTTCCATCGCAGGATTTCAACCATTCAATGTAAACAATCGTATGCAAATGTTGGAATTGTGTGGATTTTTAAAATTGAAGATACTTATTTACTTAACGAATTTCAGTTACTTGGTGCTTATTCTGTCAGTAAGACAGCTCTTTTGGGACTCACGAAGGCAGCATCCCAAGATCTAGCATCAGAAAACATTCGTGTCAATTGTATTGCTCCTGGCATTGTAAAGACGAGATTTTCTAGTGCAGTAAGTACAGATAATATTTCTGAGTAAAAATAAACCCATAAATCTTCACCATAGTAATTTTAGAACTAATTTTATCAGAAATCATTATAGTCTCATCAATTCTTTAATTTTCCTATTCTTCTATTGCTTATCCAATAATGTGATCATCTAAATTATAAACAGATATGCTATACCGGTCTGATCTTGATAAAAATACTTTCTTTTGCCAAATCATACAATCAGTCTTTTACTTCAGTATTTTGACATGTTGTCAAGCAGTTGATCAGTAAGATATTGATGTTACATTGCTCAGGTTGAACCCCATGTTTAAACCCAAACATCTTCACATTATCCTCTAATTTTCTAGTCTATATGTATATTTATTTTCATCTCCTACCGTAGATCGGAAATAAAAACAAGAGGATATCAGGGTTCCATTATAATAGAAAATTATGAATTAGTAATTACAGAGGCAAAAAATAGCGACAAGACAGTAATTCATGTTTCAACAACTATCCCTAATGAAGTTTCACTGTTAGTGATTTGTGATTCTAGAAGCAGTTTGAGATGTTACATTTTCTTTCGTTTATTTCTTTTTTTGATGATTGCCTGTCTGCAAAAGGGTAACAATTGAGAATCAGTCCTTTAAATTTTGTAACCCTTTTCCTTTATGTCTGCACTACAAGTAATCTTATAAAACAAAAGAGATGAATCATGAATTATTATGTAGACTTTCTAAACTGAATTACATTCTATGCATGTTTCAAATTACATTATAATGGCAGTAAATGATATACCCTCTTAAACTTATATTATGGATTCATATTTCTAATTTGTTTAGTTTAATATTACTTATTTTTAATACAGTAATTCATAGTTTTTTATCATCTAAAAATTTCCTTTCACATTTCAGTTATATGAGGACAAGACTGCTGAAAAGATGGCTTTGGAAAAAATCCCAATGAATAGGTAAGTAGCACCAGTCTTTAATTGTATACCATTCTATTACTATTATAACAGGTAGATTTAAGAACTGATACAGTGAACTCAAAAAATTCTAAGAACAGGTTCGTACAAACCGGCGTGTGTTCTGAATCCCACCACTGGGTTTGATTCAATATTTGCAACCTTGTGTACTCACTTGATTGCTGTAAACTCAATGACAAGATTTAGCAGAAATCTCATTAACAATGAAAATAATCTGATTGTTTTTCTTATCATCATAAATGAACATTGTTTAATTTATTTCCAGATTGGCTGTACCTGAAGAAATTGGAGGCATTGCATCTTTCCTTTGCTCAGATGATGCTTCATACATAACTGGGGAAACTATTGTTGTTAGTGGAGGAATGGCATCTAGGCTGTGATATTCAAATTATTTAAGACAGAACTGCTTAGTAAGGTTTGTTACAGGTTTTTTCTCTCCTTGCTTAAAATCAAAGGACAGGTTTAGGTAGAAGTAACTTCATATACATCAACCAGATTTGAAAATGTCTTATGGGAAACATTAATAAATAACAGATTTTAAGAACACTGTGAAAGAAGCTGTCAGTTCACAGTTTACATTGGCATTTTTGACATTGGTAAGATCAGGACTCGAGGAGAAAATTTAGTGTCTCTAGGTAATCAGGAATCTGCTCTTGTCGCAAAATCATGCAAAAGCATCCTTTGCTCCTGCCTTTGGCACTAATGGTGCACCAATATAGGAAAATAAAGATGCTCATACAACGTGAACATTAGGGCTGGCCACCTACAGATTGGGGCCCAGGTTTAAATTTCCAAGGGGCCTTTTTCTCTGCTTCATCTATCACTGCAACAATTGTTTATCGATCAATATTTGACATTACAAAATTCTTGCTGGTATTCTTCTTATCCACTTATAATGTTACTTTACAAAAATTGGGCCTAGATGCTAGACATCAACAGACTTTTGGCTGACTCTGGTAAACATCATTGGTCTCTGCTTAATTCCTGGAGCCAGATACCTCAGCAGTTTCTTGATTACAGTAGGTTTTTATTTAATTTTGAGCTGAGAATATTCTTTTATAGGAAACCTTTGATAGAGATAATTAAACGTTATATTTTTTTACTTGAGATTTATTTTGAGGTTTTCCTAAGCAAATGTATGCATTGTTTTAGGAAACATTATTCACCTTAGTCAATAGAGTTTCAATGAAATGGCCAAAATAAAGTATAATTTATCTATTATTTTCATGGAATCTTCAAAGAATCTATAAAATGATTAGTCTTCCTAATAAACTGTAAGGAGAATGAACTACCTTAATATCTCAGAATTTTAAGCTATACCTCAAAACATATAGCTTTTTAAGTACTATTTCTGTAGAAATTCTCTTATTATAAACTCATATGCCAAGCAAGATGGAATGGCAGAAAGAAATTCTAGAAGAGAATACATGAAGGAGATTCTTGTTAGACAAGAACCAACTGGATGGACCATGATGTGTTTCTCATGAATTTTGAAGTTTATTATATTTTGTTAAAAGATTTTTCTAAAATCAGATTAATTTCTAATTTTCATGTGACAAAATGGAAAGTTGAACATTTAATCTGATTTCTTGTTGTTTGTATTTTGACAATATTGTTGTTATTATGTGTTTGAAGTCCACAAGCTTTGAGTGGAAAAAATTGCATGTCATATTTTTGGTGCTTCCTACTTTTCAGTTCTGATATCTTTATATTGTAAACAATATTCTGTGATCAGTGTTTAAAATTGTTTATACTCTAGGAGAAAGATTTAAAAAAATCTTAATCTCTTGTTTTCAGCTATGTTATTTTTCAGTGAAGTAATCACTCATATGCTCAAATATAAATGTGTTCAAAGGTGTTATATTTTGATAAAAGAAAAAAAATGAAATAAAACTTCTACTATCATGTGTGGCTTGTTTCTATTCTTGGTGAAATAATGGCATTGGTATATAGTTATTTCCACAAATTTTGTATAATATAGTTGTTCCTTGAATAAAATGTAATTGAAAAACAAAAACATCACAATGGGGCTCTTAAAGTTGCCAATATGAAACCATTAAAACTGGCTCATTACAATTCAAATGTGATGTTTGTACTAATTCTAATTAATATCAATGATCAGAAGAACTTTTTAAGAAGTTCTAGATGACCATATGAAAATAAATTAAAATCAAATATAATTATAGGTTGTTAATTTCCATTATAAACCATTGCAAAGCATTAGATTGATTATTTTAAACTACTAATAGTTAAAATCTACATAAAATTGTCCAAATTCCCAGCTCAAGCATCATATCTAACTTTCCATTTTCAAAACATTATAGATTGAGACATTTCTGTTTATCTCCTAATTTCCTTTGCCCACACTTTTCAGCAAACTTAAAAAAAGATGAAAATAACAAAGTAAAAAACCTAGGTTATTATTTTCCATTTTTAACATCTCACATGTTGCTGATATTTACTCTCAATAAATATTTGCTGGAGTCAATGCTTAGTGTCGATATCTATAAAATATCTTCTCTATTATTAAAATTAGTTGCATTTTCTATTCCTTGCTTTGATTATTTATTTGAATATTGGGGAAAATATAATCTGAGAAATAGTAATTAAATCTTGAAAAATACAGAGTGAAATGTTCAGTTTCATATAACTGTCTTTATCCTTAGAATCACCCATTTCTTTTATCTGAACAAGTATTTTATGCTGTAAGTATTTGGCTGTAACCTCATGAGCAGTGTATTTTCATTTTAGTTGATCCAAGATATATACTTAATTAAGTTGTATATCTCTGTAACATGACCATTCTGCCCTAGCATTACCACATTCCTCCTTTTGCCGTGAAATTTAGAACACTTCAGAACATCAGCAATCTTAGAGACTCATCTGTCTAAGGCAACTTCTGGAAAAGGGCAAAGCAAAGCTGCTGGTCTTGGAGGTGAAACACAGCCATGAATACATTCCATATTTGATCTTAGTGTATGTACTGATACATACATTTGAAAAGTCACGTAACATTTTACAAGTGATCTTGATTCATAAGAAATCTATTCTAAATGTCATGGAAAAAATATAAAAAATCAGGAAAATTCATTATTAGTCATAAAGTGAATAATTTTATATGATATATTTCTATAATTTCTTAATAAGTGTTAACTTATCTTCACTGATGGATGAGGGAAAAACTTCTGGTGCTTCTTGAAGGGGATGTCAAAATTTTCACCGGTCCGTTATTCTCAACCATAAGAAAATTAGCTGGTAAAAATAGACAAAGTCTACCCTGAGGAAAAAACCGCTAAGACGAGTTGACTGTTTTTATCCCGTTTCAGCTCGTAATTTCAACTCGTTTAACCCGGTTATGGCCCACTTACTCTGTAAATAACTCGCACGGCCGAAGTCGGACTGTCTTGCATTTCCTCGTCCCTGATAGCCATTTCCAACCGTTATTAACTCGTACTACAGTGCTTAGGCTCGCAGAAGCTCGTTTAACATCGTTTTAGCTCGCACCGATTAGTGTTCGCAATAGGTCGTTTAAGTTTGTGTTAGCTCGCGATAGCTCGTTTTACGTTGCTTTAGCTCGTAAGTGCTCGATTAGTGCTTGTATGTTATTTCACCGCGTATTGACTGTAGTGATACTTTTAACCTTGGTCAGGCTGAAACTAGCCTATTCAAGGAACGCAACGAAGGATTAATTGGGGTAGAATTAAATAAAACATGGTGGTAGCTTTAACGTTTTTTTATTCTGTTTAAATCTTGAATCTTCGAGCAGATGTAGCTACGTATTTTTCTCCTCTCCATTTCTATAAATTCTTCATCTTTCCCCTTCCTTCTTAGGAAATTGCTGTAGCAGTCTGTAATTAAAATGATAATTCGTGAATGCATTAATACTTACATTTTCTTGTAATTTTCTACTAGTCAAAATATCGAAAAGTTAAATTTTAGACAGAAGTTCGTGGCATAAAGATAGAACTTACCGCACTTACGAACTTCTTCATTCAGAATAAAATCTATCTTATTTGGCCGAACTTCGTGGAAAGTCATTCTGAAGGAATAAAAACTTTGTAATATCCTTAAGGTGTTTAATATCACCAACTAGTCGTAATATTAAACACCTTGTGGATATTACAAAGTTTTCTTCATTCCTTGTTCATTCAGCACTACAGACGTGATGATTAACGATAAAAATACAACTTCGGTCAAAATAAAAAAATTTATGCACACCTACAAGATATAGCATTTATCTTCTTTGGGGTTAAGGCTGGCTTACTCGGTCCTTCTTTTCCGGGACTAGCTTTCTCAAAAATATATCTCTTCTTTAGAGCCTCGTATCCCCATAACGCCACCGCCAGATTCTAAAAGATTACATTTGAGGTGGATGTCGCCTCCACATTCTCCATCTTCTCCTGCAACAAATAAACCCCACTGCCTAAATGGACCTGGTAATCGCAATAAGGAGAAGATTTAAAAAATAGTAAATCCAAAATACATTTATAACCTTCATTACAGAGTAGAGCATCGAACGGACGAAAACGTTATCCTTGCCGGATCAAAAACCGAACCCAAACCGAAGGAATTGAAGTTCTTGACATTGAAAATTGTTATTCACAACATTAAACATTATAAAAAAGTAGATAGGAAATTGTTCACTCACATTTCCCTCAATTTAGGCTTCATCTCCTTCAACAGGTGGCTTTGCATTGTCATTCCATCAAACCTGAGGAATAGAGAAGTTCAGGAATACCTTAAGAATAAGATTGCATATAGAAAAGAAATGGTCGCCATTAAGACTATTTACAAATTAAATTCTCTAAATACAACTATCATAAAACAAGAAATTAAAACTCCTAATCAATGAAGTGGACAAGGCAATACCAACAACAGATATGACTGCTGATTTGATCCTAGTAGTGCTTAAAAATGAAGTGTTAGTGTTAAAAATATTCCAGCCGCATAAACATACCGTGAACCATCTCCTTCAAAACCAGGAGCAGATTCCTTAATTCGGCTGCCACATCATTAATGTTACTTAGATTAACTTTGTCCTTAGGTGGCTTTCTGCCACAGGGCATCAATAAATATTATTATTATTAACTACAGCCTCCTGGAGGGCTTCGTTCCTCTGCTCCTCCAATCCTTTCCTCAACAACAACCTCCACGTTTCCTCAAATGTGTCAGTCTCCCTCTCTCCTCTCTGCATATCCTCACTCCTCACTGTACATTCTATCCCCCCTACAACATCCTTCTCCATAAGAGATCTTAAGGTCTCCTCCCGGTTACTCTATTACAAATATAACAATGTATTCATAAAATTCAAGAAGGAACGGATTAATTGATGAAGTAAGGAGCTTCTAATTACCTATGGTCGGGGTTGAACATCGTCCTCACTGTCCGAAGTGGAGGACACCAAGGATGACTGGAGCCGTTCTCGTCCGTTTCCCTGAGAAAACCTTCCTTCTAAGTGACAGCGAGAAATAAATTACGAAAAATTAATAAAGCAGTCGATCATGGCCTTCTTACATTTAAAAAAATTATCGCATTGGAGGAGAGTACTTACCACCAACTTCCAAGCGCCTTGTAGTAAAACACGTCGAGGTTCTCCTCTCACCGGACAAAATTCTTAGCTTTAAAATTTTCGTCCAAAGCGAAGTTCTGGATAAGAACATGGTACATGGTACGATGTACCTTTTGCGTTCATCCAAATATTCGATGAAGGCAAACATCAGGCCTCCGGATAGCCAAGTGGGCAGCGCGTTCGCTTACGGCGAAAGGGGGCCAAAATTTACTGACGCAAAGGCGTCTGACATGACCCAAGAACGGAAAGTTCACCCTGAACAAGTCCCATTGAGGGAGAAACGGGGAAGATAGAAGAGACCGATCAGATATGATAAAGCAATGTGTGTAAGGCAGACATCCTATTGAGACCGTTAGTGGTGAAACAGCAACGAGAAAGAGAAAACATCTTCGGTTAACAAACCCTACAACGGACAGCGTAGAAGTCGCAAACATCCTAGTAAACTGAAAAAACAAATTACTTCATGAAATAAACACCACACTCAACGTATTTAAGATACACAACAATGGCTGTAACAACTTCAGTTTTGATTACCTCCACACTTAACGTTATGAAGCCGATGTAAGACTGCTTAGGTTTACTTTCCCACGTGCTGATGTGATTCAGAATGGGATCCCCAACAAGTTTCGCCAATGGTAAAGTAATTTTTAATCAGTTCCGCAATTGATATGAGATGAAATAGAGGACGAGTGAAAGGCTGTGAAAAGCAATAACATGAACGGTAACGATATAAAGAGTATATTTTCATCACCGGCTATTGCAGACCAACCAAACGCGAATACAGCCGACACTGGCACTGTATCGTAGTTCTCTACGACATGAGGATTTTGTTCCGTTTCCAACGACGTAAAACATCGATACAAATTTTGGACGGAAGGTTCGAACAACGATTCATATCATTATTGTTTCTTACTTATGATTTCAATCCAAAAGTAGTACAAATAAGAGCTTTATCTTCGCACAAAACAAAACTTTTCGCTGGACCTACTAAACCTAAGCCGTAGGTGCTGAGGGAGACTGCTGTACTTGCCTACCATCTGAAGCTGCATCTGATCTTTGGTATTTTCAAACGTGGGAAACGGCCATTGAGTGAAGGGCTAAATTAAATTATGCTTGTCCCATGTATGCTTTCTTGATAATTAACCTACCTACCTCTTCACGTTCTTATCACCGTTGAAGACCATCTAGCGAAACGAAGACCTTCTTGCGGGTATGAACAACATCAATCCGTAGTCAAAATACAACGTAGCCACAGATAGGTGCACGATTCCCCAAGTTGAACATGATCACTTTCTTTCCCCGGTTGACTGCCTTATCACCACTTCCATGATGTACAATCCAAAACGCAACATTAACTTACGTTAAAATGCGAGTCAAACAGAAGAGAAAATAACGTATTCCCACGGAAAGTCGACGCACGTTCTCAAAGAGAAATGAATTGAACAGAATCGAAGCAAAACTATGCATCACGTAATTACGATACTTTTGTTCGGCGACACCGGCATCGCAAGTCGTTTGGCGATGGAAACAAACCTACCGAAAATTGGGCCACCTCCGCCTATAAAATTTGGATATAGATAAGTCAGAATAGTTTGATGTATATTTTCAGCGCGATATCCTTAAATTATGAGGCGTTACCTCCGAAAGTTTTCGAGAAATTCATTGTAACATTACCTTCGGAGGCTTCTTTTTTAATATTCCGATGACAACTGGTTAAGTAACTAAGCGGTTTCTTCAAAGCCCGTGCTCCGTTCGTTGCCCATGCTTTTTTAAAGTTGCATGGATGTCATTTCCCAAACTGTACAGGTATCTCTAGGATTTGGAATGCAAATGTCATTATTTATCTTTGAGCGTATATTGTCCAAACTAACTTTATTGAGGCAAATTCTGTTTAGCAAATACGGTTTAGTAATGAAGTTGACATTATTTTCTTACTGAAGATCATTATGGAGTTCCTTTCTTATCAGAAGTTAGTGTATAGACTTAAAGGTGCTGGTAAGAAAAGGGCGAAGGCTAGGCGGGAAGGGGTAATTCACGCTAACCTTGACGTTATCTTCCTCAAAACTCTGTTTCGCGGGTTGAAATGTCCGTTTCTACTATTCTATCTACGTGTGACATTTTAAGTTGAGCTCGACAAATTTTAAGTCTGGGGCAAGGTTTTGTAAGGTAGAAGAATCGGGTTGAATCATCTTGAGCGAGAACCACCCATCCCGAATAGATTTTTGAAGTCGAAGCACGCCCGAACTCGATATTTCTCTGAATCGGCTAAGCATTAATTAAAAAATGTATATGTTTACCGATGTTTATTTTATTGGAAATGGGAAAGAGCTCAGTAATTGGAAAACGGATATAAGTATGTAATTATGGGTGGTTATTTTTTTTAAATGATTGAATATAGTAACTTGGTCAATTGCAAACAACGATTCATTCCTATCTTTATCTATGAAATAAATAAAAGCTTGCTCATTTCAAGGATCAATATTTATGAATTGTGTCTTTAAGTTGAGAAATGTAGCATTAAAGGCAAATACACTGTCTGCCTTGGACAGTAATGGAAGAGACCATAAATTAAGTTATATCCACTGCAACATCATCAATTTTTATTTTGTTATTTCTCAATTTTCCTATTAAATAGATCATTTTTATGAGATACCCTGGAATTTTTAATGCGATTTCAACAATATATAGCTTGATCCTTTTTCTCATGATCTTTGATAATGAGGATTTGGAAGTAGTGACAATGGTACTGGTAAATGATTTTTTTGTATTCATTTGGAGGGAAATTTTCAGAGGAAGACAAAACTATCTTGTATTAAGATGGGTAGCTTAGTTATGATTGGAGAGTTTAAAGATCATTCGTGTATTTTCATTATAATATTACTAATATAGTTAATGTAACTAGGGTCCTACTATCACATGAATTGTTGCCAACATGAGGTATTTGAACCAGGTAACCATCTGTGGTAATATAATGTCAGCCAGGGTTTAGTATATTTTTGTTTGTTTGTCGCAATATATTTGCTTTTACAGTTGAGCTAGAATCTCTGGAGAAAGAAGTGTGATATGCATCAGGTTCCCCAAACATAAAACGTTCCATATAAAACTTTTGACAGATACAGCTTTTATCATGTCCTCTGTACCAACTGAATCAACTGCATGAAAAAATTGGGTTACAAATTAAACATTACTGCATATGTAGAAAATTCTCTCGGGTTTCCATCCAGGTCAGGGCGATCGTGGTCATTGACGTTTTGGCTCCTATCTCAGCAGCCATCTTCGGCTCCTATCTCAACAGCCATCTTCAGGATGGCTGTTGAGATAGGAGCTGAAACGTCGATGACCACGATCGCCCTGACCCGGATGGAAACCCGAGAGAATTTTCTACATGCAGTTCACCGGGAAAACACCAGATCTTTTTTCATTACTGCATATGTTGCCTCACAAGTAATAACTCCTGTTAATTTTGCAGCTTATGTTTTTAAGTCATGGTTTAAGCTTTGTTGAAAAACAAAAATAACAATGCTTTAAAAAAAGATTAATTAGTAGACTCTGAGGGGATGCCCTTCTAAGTCAAAGAAATTGCTTAGTTTTCCTTCATTTGACCCAGCCTCCAATTCTGTTGTGCGATCTAGATTCAGAATTAGAAGTAGTGTTAGTCTCAGATTAAGAGATGGTCCAATTTAGAGCAGCCTGTTTGGTGGAGATTTCAGTTTTGACAGAAGCATTATCTCTTTAAGTAATAAAAACCATCCATTGGAATTGGTCCAAGTGTAAATATCTGAATACCAATGGAAGCTTTTTGAAAAATTCCTCATCTCCAAATTTTTAAGGGAAGTAGAAAATATTATTATTTCAGGAAAAATCTAGTGCAATCACAGAGTCCATACAATAGTTCTTGATGAATTTCACCTATCTACATCAAGTGATAAATCCATCTCTCTATAATTTTCAGCCACTGTCTGAGTGCTTGGGAAACAGTTTAGAGATTTCTGAGCACATCTATGATTTTTTATGCTAGGTTCAGCTTAGCAGGATGTGACAAACCTAGCTAGTTTTACTATAGAAAAATGGGTTTAAGGATGCATCTTGAGAAAAGGCAAAAGCCTTTGGATTATAACAATGATGTATCTTTTCCTACATTCACATGAAGATTTTAACAATTTAATCATTTTTATAGTTATATTTACAATACCTCTTTCCCAAAAATTTCATTCATAAAATGAGGAGAAATTAAAATACATACAGTTAGTGGAATTCAGTATGTGCCTGCATCATATTCTATATCAATTAAACCCCATTTTGTAATCAGATTCCTTTTTTATCTTATTATTAGTGATTTTCTCCCTTTAAAAATAACAGACCTAAATTTAATTAATTTAAAAATGTACATCTGATATTGTATTCATATGATCCTTCTAAACAAGAATGCATGAATTATTTGTCTATGATACTGGATAAATTTCAAATAAAATTTCTAATAGACCGTGTCAAGTATATGAAAGTATACTTAGCTATTTATGATTGTGAAAATAGTATCCAAAGAATCTTTATTTTTTCGTAGTTAACAATAAAATTAGTTGATAAATGAAGGAAAAGATAATAATTTCTCCTTTAATTCTACTCAGGCAGAAATACCCCATGTATACTTATAGGATAATACACTGAGCTTGAGTATCAACATGGTATTTGGTAAATTACAGTTGTCTATCATGAGAGGCCTTATATTTAATAGTATTTTGAGTCTATAATGATTGATTAAGTAAATAATTCTTACTGTGTATTTCTATAAATATCAATAATAATAAAATTCAAAGCATTAAATGTAGGC
>KZ309025.1:17034-75868 GCA_000376725.2 Ladona fulva
TTGAGATGGAATAGGGTCTATAACACTTAATTTACCATACATACCTATACACTTTGTCCATAAGAAAAGTAATGTAGATATCAGGAGTCAAATATGTACATGGGAGAGTTAAAATACCTTCATTATTACAATTGAAATACATCACATCATTAGATTCAGTGTTTAACTGTTTGGATTAATTTTTTCATCCATGACCAAAATATCAAATCTGTGTTGCTTTCTAGCATTTGAATCTAACAAAGATAGATAGTCTTAAGGTTATATAACTTCATTAAAATTAAATGTTAAATTGTATAAATTTTTCTTGGGTTAACTCCCAGGTAAGTTCAGGTGACAATGAAGTTGCCGACGTTTCGATGGCCAACTCTGCCATCTTCTTCAGGGCTGCTGAGGTGCTGTTCAAAAACTTTGGCCCAGTATATATACTCATCCATCAATCTGGGTCTCTCTTCTGATTGGTCAATTATCACAGCCAAAATTTGGGCCGTTTTAGCTTGATTTTCAGACAATCAACTTCTTCTGTTTGATTTTGTCCAGGCTTTGCTAAGTGTGTAGCCATTATCCCTGTTGAAGTTATTTTCTGTTAGCCGTATTTCAATGGCCGCCTTAGTAATTCAATCCCAGTAACTGTTTGAGTGGCAGAGGCATTTAGTGCCCTCAAAGTTGATCTTGTGATTTTTCTCTAGGCAATGCTCCACAACTGTTGATTTTTCCAGTTGGCCTAGACGTATGATCCTGGAATGTTCTTTAATGCGAGTGATGATTGTGCAGAAAGTTTCTCCGATGTATGAGACCCCACATTCACAGGGAATTTGGTATACCCCCAGTATTCTCAGGCCCAGCTCGTCTTTTACATGCATAAGCATTCCTTCAGTTTTCGGATTGGCTTGTGAATTTCGACAAAAAGATTCTATGTGCAAGAGATATAATCATAATCAGGAATGCGTTTAATAATTGCGTGATATGTGATTTGATATCCTAGTTTCTTGAGATGCAAAAAAGTTGTATTAACACTCAAACTACAGATTTTTTCTTATTGAATTCTCTCTTTGAATTCTTATTCTACCAGAGTAGAAAATGCGATAGGAAAAAACATACCTCATTTAAAATGTTTAATGAATGGCAGATTGAAAAATTTTACAATGTACATTTTCAAACACAACAGTGAAAATGATTTCTATCAATCGTATGAAAAATACTTAAGCTGTCTTCTTCTCCTTGTTCATATTCTTCTGTTCATTTTGGAATGCAAAATGGATGCAAAATCTTCCATTTGTTTATTTAAAAATATTGTAAAAGAGAGAATAACATTTGTCTGTGATTCAAATAAAAAGTGCATTCATGATGAGGTGGAAACCAGTAGTCTGGAGGCATATACCGTCAAGATTGGCATTAGCGACCCTCAGAGCAATGAATGCCTGGGATTCTTTCCCAATGGGTGCAACTCCACTTACTGCTACTCCAAGGCTCCAAAGGGAAGCTGTTAATAAAGAAATTCAGGAGTTAATGAAAGAAAAATGACCAGGTTTACAAATATTTAGACAAGAAATTTAGTACTGATGTGATAGAACAGTGAGTTGAGCACATTGGTAACTTGAGTTCCAACAATGAATTTTAAAAGAATTCTATCAATAGCTCACAAACAATGTGTTTGAGTTTGTGTGCATGTGCATTCACAGAGAAATTCACTTGCTGCTTAAACACCATCCCTTCACTGTCTCAAGTCATCTTTTGCATAAATCTCATTTGAATTAACTTGGCATTCATTTATTCATCTACTGAGAGTAAGGATCTGTGGATATGGGAGACAATGATTTATCTGGGAAGAGCTACTTTCTACTCAGGACTAGTGTCAAGGGTGTTTCCATCACAATCCCCAAAAATAATACCTAAACTAATTGCATTCTTTCCTAACAAAACATCAAGCAACAGTAATCTTGACCTTTGCTTTTTGATGTCAGAAACTTAACTACGGCATTTTCTATTCATTAATTTAAAAATTTTGGTAATAAGGAAATTTAAATAGATACCTAAAATTAAGTGAATAAGTAAAATGAATGAATATACAATAATAATACTGTAACTTTATTTTTCCCACCCAAACAAACCAAGCATTAGAGGTGTTCTTTGATGGAGATGTTGCACACATGTAAATATTTTTCTGCCTGCAGAAAGTATTAATTGCTGGAAGTTGGCCTCCTAGTGAAGAAGTGTAGGTGCCTATCAGATTGTCAATTTTTGTGAAATGATACAAGGACTTAAGCAGCAATATTATATTAAATTTTGTTAAAAGCTTGGCAATAAGCAAGAGGAAACCATTTGCAAGATCCAACATGTTTTTTGAGATGATGCCCTGAGCATCCCATTAATGTTATTGACCAAGAGCAAACTTTGCAGGAGATAAAATATTTTCAGATATATACTATACTATACAGCTTGAACTAGCTCAAATTTATTGTATAAAGGTAAGCACTAAATGATACTAATTTAACTTAAATAATGATGGACCACCAGCAGTTCTCATATTGTGTATGTTTTAAAAGAAGTTTAGTATAAAGAAAGTACTTATAACATACTGACAAATACGTAACATAGGTCATACAACAATGAATATATACAGTATCTTACTAAGGACTTTTAAATTTCTCATAAAATGAGGAAAGTTTGGGGAAAAGCCATTAATATTTTTGATAATAGCATTGAAATTAAGAAGAACTCAAGAGCAGTGAAAGGGGGACACAGAGCAATCAAAACATATGAGCCATTAAAGAAAGAGTTGAAAGACCAAAAGTCTGAACTGACTTGAACCTCCAGAAAAGGAATCTAACAAATTCCTCAACCACGGAAAAACAATCTATCCTTCAAGTCTTGGGCTTTCAATGAATAGGATGTATGAAAAGAAAGGATTTATTTTGAATCGATCAAGGTTGAAGTCCTGGTTGATTAAGTATTCATATATATCAGTTTTTTCCTTAACAGGGTGCATATGGACTAATAGGTTTCATAACATGAAGGATAAGTTCATCTATTCCAAGCAACTTACTGAGCAAGGGTCCAAGAGCAGCTGATGGAGCTAAGGAAGGAGATTTGAATATCAAACAGCGTCCTCGAAGGGCAAAGCCTCCCTCTTCTTCAGCCACTGGGTATCCATTCAAAGAAAACAAGCGAGGAACTCCATCACCCTGGACTCCACCTATTTACAAATAATGTTATATATGAGATAGAAACAGACATTTGTAGTTTCTAAATTAAAAAAGCATTCTTTGAAATCCTTACATAGGAATTAATACAGAGTTTCTTATATTAAAGAAGAAGACAGGAAACAGTGTAGGACTTGGGTACCATAATACTTAAAACTACTACCTTTAATATTATCCACATTTATTTAACAAACTAAAACTTTTTCAAGCTTTACTTCATCACTTTATAAACTTTGTTTGATAAGTAAATCCTTATATGCAAGGTAATGTAGGCATCTTAAATATTTAATTTCTTATTATTTAAAATTCTTTTAGTTATATTCACTTCATGAAACAAGACGATTTAGTCACAATGCAATGTTTACCATTTCAGCTAGGAATCTTAATGTAATACATCTACTGAATTCTGTCATGATTTATTTTAGTTGCATTGTTGCATTCAGATAATTTAACAAATTCCATCACTTAAAGCGTTAATCTCTTAATACTTTGTAGCATGAAAACTATAGTTATGGTGCAGTAATAATTTTTAGGTATCATTTAATTCGTTTCAGTTTTCATAAAGATTTTAAAGTCGTAAATGATAGACAAGAAAACATACTTTGTTATGGATAATAACCACAAAGTTTAAAAGTTCATTCAGACAGTATCTCATCTAAAATATTAAGTTTTATTCTATTCCTAGATCTGAAAAACTAGTAATATAAAATGCAAGCCTTAATATTGTCAAATCACCATGTAAAGAGAGAGGAAAATGTCAAGAGCCAGATCAAAATACAAAACTGTCAAACAAATGTGAGCCTCCCCTCAAATCAGGGAGGGGAATCCTTGTACACAAACAGTTCAAAAGGGAATTTAGAGAAAAAAGACTTTTCACTTACCCACAATGTTGTAAGCCTCTCTCCCTTTCAAGGAAGCAGTGATCTGAACCACCTCCTCCAGTGAGTCTTTGGCTGCCTGTACTGACACTTTCAACCCCTCAGTCTCTGCTAAGTTTGGAGCACTCACAAGGTTGGCCTCTGGGAATCCTCCTTCTGACAGAACGCCCACTATCACACCTCCCTTAATTAGGTCTGTTTTTGTAGACATTTTGGCACCTGTATATAGAATCAAACCGTTAACAAATCTGATTTATTTCAGATAATGAAAAATCGCTGCACACCTATCACCAGGGGCAGCTCAAACTAGCCATCCAAGTGCAAAATGAAAAAGGTATGGAAGGAAATGAATGTATTAATTCAGAATCTGTAGTCTATTCACCAGGAAAAAATATATAAAGATTCATTGTAATTACTAATGCCATCAAAACATCACAGAAGGACAAACCAGTTCTCACATTAACAAACCCTTTCTTTCAAAATCAAATAAACTACCAAAAAATCTGTTCTCTAATACTCCAAAATAAATTAGGCATTATCATTCTGCTTGAGTTATCGGCACTGAGGCTGGTCGGATCCACAATCCCTCCCCCAAAAGAGTTGGTTCACTAGTCAAAATGGAAATTGAGGTAGTTTTCCTATCCCTTATCTTAGACGCCCTATCTTTCCTTATTGAGCCGGAATGCTTGGTGTTCTCCCTCTCCAATTGACTCCATTCTGCAAAACAGAGATATCGCGATACCCTCCCTTAAGAAAAAGAAAGATGGGACAAATGGATTGCTTACCTTCCACAGTGATGTTTAGGTCGGCAGAAGACAGGGCAACCTTCTTTCCAACATCGGAGAGAATGAGGGCGAGAGCGAGTCGACCCAAGGCCCTCGACGTTGACAGCCATGGTGCATTTTCGGATGACACAGAGGCACTGAGAAGGGGAGCGTTTACCACACCTGTGATTCTTCCTCCCTGAAATCGATAAGCAACACGTGATTTTTACCAGCGATGGAACTAAGTAAGCTTCTTGAAAGTGAACACTATAGGACACAAACAGAACTAAACCTTTTGCGGGCTAAAAGAGGTCAATGAAAATGGGGAGGGCATTTGAGCCAGAATGTAACACGAAAATGTAGGCCACGAGGGAATATAAATAAAGGAAAGGATGAGGAATTTTCATAACGAATAAACAAATTTAAGTTCTACTGTATTGAATATTTAATACATAGTACGTTTGCGAACTGAATAAAGGCAGTTGGATCGAGAACGGGAAGATGAAAATTTGAGGGGAAGAATGGCTCACCCTTAGTTACGTCTGTGGAATAGGGATGAACTCCTCAAATTATTTTTTTGTCTGTAAAGTTATCAGCCCAAACTGGTTGAATCCTCAATCCCTCCACCATTAAAAGACCATGCAAGTCAGATTCACTCTTGGAGAGTGAATCTGGCTTGCAAAGTGTAGTTAAGAGTGAAGCATCTCTTTCTTTACTTCCTGGGTCGTTACCATTACATGTGCCATATTCACTGTTTCTACTAATTTTAAATATATCTAGTAGTAAAATTAAAATGTTTATTGCGAAAATAACAATAATTTTCTTGGTTCTTATGTTTCTCAAGCGAATAGAGACTTACTGTCGGATTTTTTTACTATGGATACTCGAGTTTGAAGTTGAATAAAAACTAACCTATAGATTCCATAGAAAAACAAGTTGCGCCAAATTTCAGCATGTTTCATCCAGTGTATCTTATAACATGAGATTATTAAAGCTGAAGAACCACCAAAAGACTGGGACGGGGCACTGAAACCATTTTACTTCCTAGTATCACGAGCTTTTCGACCTGCTAAATATAAATCCGCATAAAATAAATCACTAATTTTTAATCAACGAAAGTTAACTCTTGGAAAAACTCCTACCAAGAGCTTTGTAACGAGCCCAATAATGCATTTTTACTTACAGAGAAAAAGTTGTAATATTAAATTGAGAACAACTTTTTCAAACATGAATCAATATTGATTCATGTTTGTCATGTCATTAGTCATCACTGACATTAATGTCGGTGATGACTATGTGAAATTGCCAAAATACTTAATTTTGTTATGAGATTGAGTAGTTTCTGTTTGTAATAAAGGTTTCTCGTGAAAGAAAATGACGAAACCTACTTTCGGAATGACTCTCGTACATTGTGAACGGAATTGAAAAAGTGTACATACACTTTTCAATTCCGTTCTTTTCTCAAACATCAAGATTGTTTATCATGCGTTACTGATTTCTTATTTAGCTAATTATAAACTAAGGTCACAAAACAGGGGTCCAGAACCTCATTTTATTGTTGGAGTTCTTCTGCAGCGATTCTGGCGCCGAGTTTTGGAGGTTTTGGGCCAAAACCCTGAGATATAAGAAAGTAGCCAGATTTGTTAGAACCTGTGATTATTTTAACTGAATTAAAATTTTAGGCTTCCCGAAAACTAGTAATTTAAACTGCTACAAGTACTTTTTAAGTTTTACTGAATGGAGGTGTTTTATAGCATGGCGAACTTAAACGGTGATTTCTATTTGAATAATTCTGTCTTCACTCAGTACTCACGAGTAGTGACTGAAGTAGTAGAGAGAGAAACAGAATGAACACGTTCGGCTCTGTTAGACACTGGGTCCTCATTTTCGTCGTTGGAAGTTTCCAATTCCCTTACGAACGACCCTTGGACTTCTTAGACGCTATTCGCAATGCCACTAATGTCTTAGGTTTGTCTTATTCTGACGAAGCGTTCATACCCTTAATTCTCGACGGAACGCTAACGCGTTGATGAACAGATGAACGCATTCATTCTGTTTCCCCTATCGTTGCAAGCATATCCCATTATATAGAAAATTCTCTCTGCATAGGCATTACTGCTTGGAATTGAGAGACTTCCTCGTATAACCATTAACTTGGGTCGTTCAGTAAGCAATCTTGAGCTGATAATATTTTAACCCTTATATTATTAATTGTTAATGCATATGTGGGATAACTTGTTTAAGCAAATGAATGTAATCATACGATTTACCCTCATCCATCTGAACTCTAGCAGAATTTACAGCATTCTAAATTCTTGACATTAAAGCTTTTTATTTTTCATACAAATGAAAGAAATTGATTGTTTTCAAAATTAAACAACTTCTTGAAGATAGTTAAATACTCTAAAGTAAACTAACCTTTTATCATAGGTATGCAGAGAATTTAGACTTACTGCAGACAGTTTTGTTAAACATTGTGTTCATCATTTTCGTCAGGCATTTGTAAACTAAAATCAAGTTTTGAAGCCGTAACTTGGAAATTCCTTCTTAAGAATTGAAACGGAAAAGCTTTGGAAAGTTTCACAAAATATTTTTTACATTTTTTTCGAAGTTTCTGTTTCAATTCCTGAGTTGTAATCTAGTTATGCAAGTTCACTGTACGCGCTGTCTAAAAAGATATATTAATGTTCCTATGAAATGTGAAGTCTGGGTACTAAACGCAGCAATAACCCAGCGACTCCAGACCACGAAAAAAGTATAAAAATTAGAGTTGTAAAGAAAGGTGGTCAAGAAGCATCTTATGACGATTATCTTTCGGGGCGCCTAAAACAGCTTCTTGCAATTTATTTTTTACGACTCGCGATTTTGGATAATATTCTTGCTTTTCAACTGAAAAGCCTCGGCAGCGAAGTAGTTAAGCCACTCGCTTTCCAAGCAAAGTGCCGAGGTTCGATTCTCCGATCAATGGGGATAAGAAGCTACAGGTCGGCTCAGCTTTTAAAAACGAGTACTAGAAATAGCATCCTCTGTAGAATCATAGTGGCGAATCTAGAAACAGACGTTAGAACCGTAGTGAGAGCCATATTACATTTACTCACGCCGTTAGGCATTGTGGCCTTAACCTGTTAATCTCGCTATGAATGAGAGACATTATTATTATATCTGTAAGGAATATACCCGTAAGGTATGCCTCCGAGCACCGGTTAATAAAAGGCTAATAAAGATCTCTCGCCACTTTCATGATACGCAGCTATGCCACCGGAGAAACTGCGCGATCTGCAATTAAGGAAATAAGGGGAACGGGGAATGAATTCTTGGAGAGTGGAAACTGGGTTGCAGAATCCAGCTCAAAGCGGTTACCACTGAGCTCAATGGACTGCACCTGGAAGACCGGAAACATTTGCTCCTTAGGAGTGCAATCATGTCTTCTCGGTCTCAAAAGAAATCCACCACATGTGGCCATGTGTACGTTTTTCTTTGGGTTGCATTTAAATCGAAAGTGTTCGTTGGAATGGGGATCATAATGCCGATCTTATGGTTGAGCCGCTTTCACTGTATTGAAAAGGGAATGATGCTGTGTTCATCGAACTCCTTATTGGGTATAATTGTAATGTAGCTTAACTTGTAATTGCTTAGTTGTTGTTGTATATTATATTGTACCCATTAAAAAGCATATATCTTGACAGGTGAAAAATTTTTTATATAACATCGTTTTTTCGAATATCTTTGACGTTTTTACCTTTGTATTATGATAAACTTCAATGAACTCTATCATTTAACATTGAAAAAGCTGGTTACCTGTAGTGAACTCTTTAATTTCCATTATTTTATCTTCACATTTGCTATTTTTTTATTATTTTGACACTGACCTATTTTTAGCATTATTATTTGTATCTCATAATGTTCTTTTTCTGTTTATTTTTCATGAAAACGTTTTCTATTTCTTTTATCTATGCAATAATATGTCATTTTTGTTTGCCTTTCAGATCTAATTTAGTCTGCCTTTTATTTAAATTTAGTAAACTATCAGAAGTTTTCCTAGGTTTTTCAGACATCCCTTCTTATAGGTGTTTTCCTGCTGTGATTGATTTTTTCTTAAGTGTAAAATTTGGTTTTCAAACCCACAAGATAGTTCTATGCATTTTTTTCAAGCTAGTTCCTTTCAATTCCGTTCGTGAAAGGATTAAAAATCAGAAGAGACTTGGAAGTTTCAACCTTGTCCTAGTAAGTTAATATCGAGTGACTATCGATTCTTATTCCCCCCAAAAAACGAAAAAATATCGATAAAAGTGACGAAATGGTTAAGAAATAGCGCCGAAAGGTTTTTACGTTGTTTTTGTTGGAAAAAAATGAGTCGAGGGGCGGTTAATGCGCTTAAGAGAGGGCAATGCCACGAGGAAACCTTTCCCATAGAAGTCAAGTAAAAGCTACAGGAGAAAAACCATGTAGCTATCGAAGAATACTGAAGTGGGAAGAGACTTAAGGGGAACTCAGCGACAAATTGCAACTGTCCCGTTGAAAACCGCATTACGACAACGATGCCACACGCTGCTTAATCCCAGAAGTAGATTTTAATCTTTTTAAATATTTTTTAGTATCGCCGCCAGAAACTCTCCCTTTTGAAAACGCTAAAACCACTGAATGTTTACGAATCGTTCCCATGCCAAAGAATATTAAAAGAATAGCTTTGATAAAAGCATTTTGTTATTTTATCTAAGAGAGAAAATGCCGTAATTGTTAATATTTTCAAAAAGTCAGGGCTCCCGGACAGCCAAGTGTGCAAGCATTCCACTTCGGTGAGAGCGGAGATCGGGTTCGATTCCCGGTGGGGGCTTACGTGCGAAATGACCTTAGCTTTCGAAGCACTTTTAACAATACTACTACTTCAAAAAGTCAATTTTGTTAAACAATGACGTTAAATGAAAATGAAAAGTAGACAATCGAATGAATTTTAGTGATGTTGTCGAATGTCGAACGGAAATAGTTACAGGAGACAAGATATTCGTTCTTCTACCAAATAGGAGATTCATTGTCAGCAGTCCTAATAACAAATCGCTGACGTAAAGTAAAATGGGAAAGTCCCGAAATTGGCGTGAAAAAGAACTCTTTAACAACGCAGCGTAAGTAGAAGTCGGAGAGGTCGTAAACTATGTTTATGTACGATGGACTATGTATGTTGCTGACTTCAATGAACCGCTATTCGTGGTCTCAGCGACTATTAGAAGAATAATTACTATCTACGGTTAATACGAAATTTATTAAAGTTGTATTATGTCTTAATAGAATGGGCTCGATATTAACCAGCGGAAATATAGTAATGCAGGGTTAAATAATAAAGTGAAGTCCGAAGGAAAATAACTGGATATAGAGGAGCTATTGAAATGCCAAGAAGGTAAAATGATTAAAGAAGTGGGAGAAAAGACGTAGAAAAGTGAGGAAGTTTGTAAGATAATGTAAAGGAGATTATAGGGTAATTGAATACCGGGAAGTTAACCGACATGACAAATTACCAATTACCAATATTGGCACATGGCCCAGAGGTATAGATCAGAGCGAAAAGGGATTTACGGAAGATAAAAGGAGCTGTGATTCGGACGAAATAGAACAGTAAGAGTGAGAAATAAAGGCATCAGAGGAAGATCATGTTTAAAATCTCTTGTGAAAGTCCCCAAAAGTAAATCAACTCGATGGTTCGGGAACTTGATGAGGCTGGGGAAAGTAGAAATCGCAAATTGGCTGTGATTTGAAGGATCAAGAGAGCAAGTGTGGAAGAAATTGAGAGAAGATATGAATCGATCGACTGGAATCGATGTCAGACCCGCTGATGTTTATGAATATTCTAACCAATTGTAAGAGGTGGTTGAGAAATTTCACACTTACCTTCGCCAACTGCACAATCTGTTCCGCTATCTCTACGGCCACCCTCTGCTGGGCTTCTTTGGTGCTTGCCCCCAGGTGAGGAGTGCAGATAACATTTGGGTGCTCCAGAAGACGCCTTACTTGCTCGTCCTCGAATTTCGGTGGTTCGCTGAGGAATACGTCCAAACCTGCGCCGCCGACTTGTCCCGACTCTAACGCTTCCAACAAAGCAACTTCGTCCACTATTCCTCCACGGGCAACGTTCACTATCTTCACTCCCCTCCGACACATTCCCAATGTCATCGAGTTGATGAGGTCTGGTGAGAAACAGAAAATTAGTGCTTGACCTCAGATACCTCAACTCTCAGAAAACCAACATAAATTTGGACAGAGACAACGATTGATTATAAAATTCATCAATGTACCTGTTACCGCCACACATGGCTGGCACACCATGGTGACTCATTATCATTTCCGTCATCTTTGAACCGTCATACATAAACTACCAGATTCGAAGAATGGATTTCAAAGATTAGCGTTTACTATTCATTTGATTCTTTAGTAGTAGTTTCTGTTGAAAGTGCTAAGACAGCTGAGGTCATTTTGCACATGGGTACCCACAGGGAATCGAACCCGTGATTACTTTCACCTTAGGCGAATGCGTTGGCCACATGGTTATCGGGAGCCCTACCTACGGTTATTATAAATTAGGGTGCTACTACATAGGGAAAAAGCAGAGGGGAACACAAAGATAAAAGTTGTTAGATGATATAAAAAGTGGGGTAAGTTGTCAAGAAACGAAAGAAATGGGGTTGAGTACGGAATATTAAGGCACATGAACCTACCGAAAGGTGGAACACTTATGTTATAAGTTATATTGATCGGGTTAATAATTGTTATAATAAATTATAATCCAGTTTTAAATATTAGAAAGGAACTTATTCAGCGAAATAAAAGCATGAAGCTATGTCTCCGTATGTTCATTGGACACTGGTGAATTCGGACGATAAAAAATGAATCTTACTAGTTGAGTCATAATGTAGAAACGGAATTTTTAACACTTTTAACGAATCGCATAACCGTGATCCTTTTCTACCAATTCTGCTTCAACTGCTGAGTGACACTGGTTTTAAAATTTCAATATACCATCTCGAAATTAAGAAAGGTATTGTTGTTAGGTAATACGAGCACTTACTCTTAGTCTGAGGGATGAGGGGTGTATGAACAGTGATGTAATCTGCCACCTCCCAGATTTCTTTCAACTCCATCTTCTCTACTCCAAAATTTTTGGCATCCTCCAGGCTAACCATAGGATCGAAGCCGACCGTCTGTTAGGGAGAAGGAAAAAAAAGATCACTTATTCATCCTACTAAAGCATTCCACGCGTAGATGAATACATATATCACAATGTATGTAGCAACGAAGATATACACTGAATAAAGCAAGTCTGAAAGGAATTCGTACATATCCTTTCTCGAGTATTTCAGTACATATTAAAATATTTCGATTTTGATTGTTTACTAGACTACCGCTTGCGTCACAAACGGAGAGCTATGGAAACATCAAAACAAACAGTGTCTTTGTTTCTCATTGAGAGAGCCATAATGCCATATATTCATACATTCCTGTTGCAAAATTTTTCATTGATTGTTTATAATACTTATGGGGGTTAATCGAAGAAGTTTTTCTTTTTCTAGTTTACCAATTAATTTTGTCCATTAAAAATTATCAAAATTTGTAAATCCTCTCATTTATTAAGTTTTTAAGATTCATTCGTATCTGCAGAAAATAATTGTAAGATTTGAGCGAATAACTTTTCGATGAAAATTCATATTAAATCTCCGCAAATTTGAGAAAGTAAGTAATTTCCGATTATTTTAATCGTATTCTATTGTCTCTAGTTGTCGAGAGTGTTGTCATAATAACAATTTATTAACGCTCACGTTTCTTTTAAATTACGAAGAATGTATATTATCTGGCTTATTGTACGTACACTTAAAACTGAAATTGCTGTCAAGAGCGATATAGAGACATTGCCAATTACTTTATGAGAAATTATGTTAAAAATCAATCTTCGGATTTTGTTTTCTAAACCTATAACTATCATGTGAGGACTTACATCCATGGATTACTTGGGTAACAGTAAAGATTCTCCCTTCCTTACCTTCATTCCGAATGCTTGCATTCTGGAAGCAACTTCTCTGCCAATCCTTCCCAAACCCAGAATAGCTAGGGTTTTTCCATACAGTTCTGTTCCTGAGAATGCTTTTCTTTGCCACTTGCAACCTTTTAAAGATGCAACCGCTTGTGGTACATGCCTAAAAAGTAACAATGGATTGTTCTATTGTATAATTCAGTACCACTAAAAATAGAGGTTCAAAGAATAACTATCTGAACAGAATTAGATCTGAAACTATTATAGTTTATATTCTTTTTAAATATCTGAAATCATTTTTGTATTTTGTATTAAATTCTGACAAGGTTGAATGGAAGATGGGACTAATATCCCTCTTCTTCCTTCTTATTCAACGCAAATTTTATTCTTAGAGTAACCAATTGACATCTGCTTCTTTCTTCCAGAATATTTCTTACCAAATCAGAGTTTCAAAAATATCTGTTGATGAATTATTGATCCTTTCAATATTTTTTGTATGTATACTAAAGATGGACAACTATTTGACAATGGATAAGGTATATTTCACTGATATCATCACAGTGACTTTAAATCTCAGGGGAGTTTTTTGCAACAAGCAAAAAGTTTTTTAATGGAAAAATAATTATTATTTTCAGTGGCAGGGAGTAATAAAGGAAAAGTGTTCTTCGTAGCGGCAGCTTTCAGGGCGAATTACGCTCCCGAATATAAAAATCAATATCTGCGACTCTGTTCGAGGTATGGTCACGAAGCAAAGGATTAATGAGAATCTCACAATTTCTCTTACGCACATTTTCTGCACTTTTCTTGCTGTGCTAAAAACAAAAGATATTTACTGAACCATAAAAGTGTGCTGCTCGACAAAAATTTTATAGAGTAACGTAACTTTAACATAATTTTAAACTTAGTTTTGGCGCTGATTATAACTGAATCACGATTTGGAAATGATATAATGATTAAGATCGAGAGAAGTTAAAATTTTAATTCACAAAACTGGACATTTTCCAGATATTTGGGAGTGCCTACCGGACGCTACACAGCGCGTCAAAAACGAGGACGTGCTGGAAATTGAGGACGGTTGGCAGTCCTAATTAGCGCGGATCATCACTGAATCCGACACTTCCTCAACAGAAGAACTTGGAGGTAAATAAAATTATCCATGTAGAATGTATTTTAAAACATCAAGAACAACGAGAAGTGTTACCCAAACGCTAATTCTTCGACCCTTCTCGTTCACGATCGAGATAGTTTCCTCTATAGTTTAGTCCATTCCCTAGACAAAGTAGAAACAAGTCGACTCACCTTGCGAGACTGCAAATTAGCGCGCAGGTTAGCTCGCAGGCACTTATGGAGTTTCCGCCAGGAGTGCTGCGAGTGGAAAAAAAACATTTATTAAACAATGATCTTGAAGAAATAATGCGCAGAGACACAAAATGACAAGAATAATGGAAAGTGAAGAAATTCACGCTCAGCCAAAAAAGTATATTATGCGGAAAAGTTGATTCTTAAACTCAACAATGGAGATGTATCACTCTTCAAAAAAGTTCTTTCGCATTTCAATCAATATTACTTTTCCTGCTTCCTTGTATCATTATTTTTTTCATACGAAAAATATAGTAAATGTTCGAAAAGCTAAAAATCATGGTCAAATACACAAAACATGCGTCCTTATGGGTGTATATTGTCGGGCATATATTTTGGTAAATGTAATGCAGTGGTACCTTGATTAACGACGGCCTTTGTTAACGATGTACTTGGTTAACGGCGTATAGTTTTATCAAAAAATTGTCCCGGGTAACGGCTCAGGCTTTGGTTTACGATGCCTTCTGGTGATGATTGACAGTTAAAAGCTTCTCTTATGATAATCCATTTTATTAACGACAATTCAATTATATAAAATTACACGTACCATATTTTCGTAACATTTGAATTAGTTTTGTCTGCATATTTGACATGCAGTGTGGCTCTGGAAAACCGCGCCTTGGATAACGACGGTTTTGGTTAACGACGACAATCTTGGAACGGATTACCGTCGCTAACCAAGGTACCACTGTATTTATTTGGGAATAAAATTTTCGAGAAAAAAAGATTGATTTAATTTCGCGTATAAGATACGCGTTCTTATATTGCGTTCACTTGAACAGTTTTGGATTCATATTTCCTATAGATTTTATCGGGATGTGAATCTGCGGAAAATTATCGAAAGTGTTTGTAGGAATATTTTTCTTCCGTGCTGCTTTCACTCACTTCATCACGATAACTCCTCTCTTGGTAGCTGCGTCGAGGTCCACATTGTCCACTCCGGTACCTGCCCTTCCAACCACTTTCAACTGCGGGGCGCCGCACAGCACCGATGCAGTCACTTTGGTCTCCGAACGAACAATCAGGGCATCGTGTCCCTGAACACAATGAGAAATGCCGATTTAGTTTTGATAATACCGTTAGATGCACTAAAAATGAGCAAAGAAGTAGTTAAATTTATTAAAAAATTTTGCTAAAAGTATTTAATAATATTTTTATGGCTTAAAATCGCTCTTACGAATTGTATATCAGTTCACATATTGAATGAATCAAAGAGATAATGTGAACTTTAAGGCTCTTATCCAGTTTAATTGATACTGTTTTGATTTATATAAAAGGAGAATATGTTATGCTACGAGAACGTAGAAAAACGTGTATGTTATTCGCTATTGCCGGAATCGGGCATTGTCCAAGAGTTTTACTCACTCCACGGAGTAGATGCCCGATTCCGGCAATTGCGAATAACATATACGTAACTGCAGACGCTGGATGGAGTGCTGGATGTCGCTGAATTGGAAAAAAGTCGCTAAAAGAAGGAAAAGTCGATAGATCAAGCCACTAGCTTAATTGGCACCTATGAAGACAATGCCCTTTCATTATTGTAACAAACAAAGCGGAATAACTGTTCTGTAGCATCATCAATGCGAACGAAGTCAATGATGCCCAACAATTATTTGCTCAAATCCCTCCCGGTCTCAACTAGGGTACAAATATAATAGGAGAGAAAAAGTAGGGTTTTTTTCTTGTGTGTGCTGATTTCTACGCTTGAACATATCGATGTCATTTTAATCGGGTAACTTCAATGGCATTTCTTTGACAATTAATGAATTAATTTTATCAACAATTAATTAATCTAATTACCTACTTAATTTAATTTAATTTATGAATCTAGCTAATTAAATTATTATTTATGCACTTCCCGTGAAGATACAGTGTTGAAAATTGACCCATCATTAGTGGAAGCTCTTCTGTAACGTAAACTGCAAAGACATCTTCGGATTTAATCCTCGGTTCAACTGAGCCTGTGCAAGATTCTCCCTAAAGATTCTCACATTGCATCGCTTTTCAGAAATTTGTGTTAAGTATTTCACAAAAAGATAGGTAACTATCATCCGACATATGAACAGAAGTCGTATTTCCGTTTTATAAAAGCTTCCAACATACCTTCGGACTGATGACTCCGCAGAAAGAAAAACAGTTTTGGTTAAATTACTTTCTTTTCACAAACAAAGTCGGAGAGATGAGTCTAGAATCTCGTCATGGGTAGATAGTGACATAAGACCATCCTATCCTATAGTAACAACAATGATACAGCCTTAATTCTAAACCGCACGTTAAAAATGAAATTTTGTTGAAATAAATGCATTATGTTTATCGAAATCATAGAAATAATTCTTTGTCGATTTACACTCATTGTCCTATTCTGGGACAGAGATGGAACATTTTTTTCATCGGAGGGGTCTCATGAACCATTCGATCGCAGATGTAGCCATGAAAAAGGTCCTGAGTGCAGTATCGCCCTAAAATGTTAACGATTTTGATAGCTGAGTCAGCTAAAGCGTGATAAACATGAATGAGAAACAAAGTAATTTATTCCCTTCTACATCTACATCTACATCAATACCCTACAAGCCGCCTTTCGGCGTGTGGCAGGGGGTGTTGACACCAATTTGTGTTTTTATTAATAAAAGGAAGTGTTGAATGCCCGAGAAATCCGCAGGGTGAATACTTCCGGTTAAGGAGAATCTCCGTTGCTATTAATTGAGGGGGGATCTTCTTATCTTCTCTAAATCCACCAATGGACAAATGATACCCACATTACGAATAGTTGTTTATTTAGGCGAGCTTACCAACATAAAATTTAAAGTTAAAAGTAATAAGTGAAATCTGGTGGAATTTCATTTTAAAATCGAAGAAAAATTAAAAGGTTTACTTTCCACAGAATTTATTTATGCGACCATGGTTTCGGTGCAAATTTTATTTTGCTTGATGATGGTGTAAATTTGCACCGAAACCATGGTCGCATAAATAAATTCTGTGGAAATTAAATCTTTTATTTCTTCTTCGATTTTAAGATAAAATTTACCAAAAAGTGGCAAGCGGAGTAAAATCTTGTAGATGATGAAATCAGATCACTATCTGACTGGTATGAAAATCGCCTTAGAGACGTCGGCAACTATTAGCCCCATGATTCGTACACGAAACGGCATCTGTAGAAGACAAAAGCATTCATTTCCGTCGATGACGGCGATCCAAATGAAGGGTTTGTAAATTGGTGCTCTCGAACCGTGGATCTAATCGCAATTCTTTTCTTTTTCATTTTTCCCGCCTCGGTTTCGGAGGACTTGTCCTTGTCCAAAGGGGTCTTTGACCGCTCCAGTTGCCGTAACTAGACTGTCCTTGAAAGCGGAAAATTTTCCACTCATCATCCGCGGAAGTCTGAAAGGAAAAGGGCGGCAATTCGAAGATGCCGGTGTGTTGAGGGCTTCCATTTTATTCCGTTGCACACTTTATTCAAGCGTACAACTAAATAAGATGAAACAAAAGAATAAACTCCATTGTTACTTTACAGCGTGTTCGCTTCTTTAGTAAAATAGTGAATTAAGTAAAGGGAAAATAATCCATTCTTATAAATTATATCGAATAGTAGTAGTAGTATATCATGAATATAATCCTCGGTTAATTTATTAAAAGTGCTTCGATTGCTTTGGTCATTTCTTACGTAGACTCCCACCGGGAATCGAACCCAGAACCGTTTTCACCGAAGTCGAAAGCGTTGCCCACTTGGCTATCCGGGAGCCCAAATTATATAGAATATATCCTATTTTCATAATTTTTTCTTTGAATTATTCCTTAAAACACGTCAAAGTGTCCAGCTGCGCGACGTTTCTTATGCCCAAGGCTTCGGTAAATCTGGAAATTTCGGCAGTTGGCAGATTCAGAACTTTCTCTTTTCAAATTATTCCCATGTTAGAGTCAAACGATTGGCATGGAAATTATGGAAAAATCATCGAAAATGGGCCTGAATTACGAGACTATCATTGCCGAAATATCAAAATAAGAAATTTTAAAAATCTAAAGTTAAATTCTAAAGTTGTCCTTCGCGATTTACAAACTACTTCCTGCATTATATAATCTTTTCGACGTCATTTTCGGAATATAAATAACATTTCTCCTATTCTAGATTCCTATTTGGTTGACAAGTGATTACAACTGATTCCTCTGAATACATCTCCCTTGAATGGTCTCTCTATTGAAGCAGACACAATGTTATTCACATTCCGCAATCAATCGCCAAGTGAGCTAGCTCTATAATCTGCTTTACTTTAGCGGCTTCATTAAGGGAAATCGTTCCGTGAAAACTGGTATCGAAGCAGCCAGGCTCCTTTGCTTTCTGCTCAGCTGATGAGGAAGCGACCTTGGGTACGCGATTGTGAGACCGCGAAAAGAAGTGGAGGAAAGATTGATGCGAGGGCAGGGACCTTTTTTTCCGGGCCTGTCCTTCGCCGAGAAATCTTTCGGACAGGAGATTTTACAGAAGGGGACTGCTCTTCATCCTAGGTGATAGGGAGCTCATAAAACGCTGCAGTCCTTTTAAGGAAGCCACTTCAAATGGTTTGCCAGTATTACAGGCATTTATACGTACGTTTAGAGGGTCTACTGTAGATTTACTTTTGTAGTTAGTGGAGTACTTCTTAAGCTTGATAATTAAACGAGGATTATTCTCTGGGGGTGGGTGTTCTGATACGTCAATAAAGACGTTTTATTATTATTATCATTATTTAATTTTGATGATATTTTGTGTTTCTGTTTATATAGTTATTTCTTTTTGTTTGCAGTTGTTGATTGTGTATAGCGTTGGAGTTTTGATTGCAAACTGCTATATCAAATGATACTGCCAAGTAAGTTTTTGTCTTTATTCTTGAATAAACNTAACTAAGATATCGATGTGTAAACAGCTACTACAGATAACTGAAAGTGTCGCAAATCGTGACCTTTTTCAAAGCAAACGCACAACTTCTCTTAAATATCACTCGCACAAAAAAATCCAACTTAAGGTATGCTTGATGTTTAAGTCTAGTGGATGAGAAATTATAAACTATTCGCCTACCGTTTAAACGATACTTTCGTCACTTACTTTCGTACTTACTTGCTTATTAACGTTAGTTTCGTCTGAAGGAGCATGCATATATTTTGTATTGGTTCACCGCTGTCAATTTTTCATGCGAATGGTCTTGTTAGTATAGTTATAAAGAAATGAAGCAACATTTCACGATCTTTATCCGCGAAAGAGAGAAACACGTGTAAGTTAAATGCGCTAAAGATGTGTATTTCAATCCAGCAAGCGCTATTCGGTGAGGCAGGCGGTGAGCAAACGATTTGCGATAGACATATTTCCTTTGTTTATAAGCGTTGAAAAACGCATGATCTTATGTTTGAATAAAAGGAATGAAGGAGAAAACCACTGCAATTTGCTCCATATGTGGAGATCGGATTACTCACGGAAGCTTATTATATATAAACAGAAAAATACTCATATTTATTAAAATTGACTAAAAGGACAAATGACCAACAAATGAGGAATATGCCTGACTGAACCTCCTGATTCCAACTCTACGCTATTTTCAAACTTAGAAATTGGTCACTTTCTAAGACAAGAAGGTTGTAGTCCCGTTCCGAGCAAGCTGACCATTTAAATAAAAAAATATGAACTCTTCATGTTTAAACGAATTAACGGTAAAATTTCCGACAAATCAGTGACATTTTTTGTAATGATTATTAGCAATATCAAGAATCATGTCGTCGGACGATAGCTACTCTTATTTCAAACAGGCGAGCGAAGTTTCACAAATAAATCCTCTTATTAATTGAGCTGATTTCGAGATACCATCACCACCAGTTTGAGAATCGCTATTTCGAAAAAACGCTCTAAGGTTTAGAGTTTAGAATAAGACTGATTTCTCAGATACGGTTAAGCTTCGCCTATAGAACTTTTCGACTCCCTCGTATAAGGGATAAAAATGGAGCATTGAGAATGGAAAGGATCAACCAAATGACCTCAATGGAAGGCGGAACGTTCAGGTTGAAACCAGAGCTTCTCGAAATACGAATAGCCATCACCTAGAAAACAGCTATTCACTAGATGACTCTCTTATATTAAATTTAAGATTTAAGTCATAGAGGCTGAGAAACGCTGGTCTAAATCATCGTACAAAAGCAAAACGGATGCTGATACAAATTTTTATCAATGGCTGTTTCCGTGTAATTTTTCATTAAAAAATTTACATACGATACAAAATGAATGTAACATTTTCTGTATAAAAAATTAATTTTACATGCATAGTTTCATGATAACTACCTCAATGTCACTGAAAAGGATAGAGAAAAATATCGAACGTAAATATGTACCTTTGAGCCATTTAGGTCTTTTAATTGGTCAGTAGTTGTAAAAACTGATCAGTTGTAATACAGTTCGCAGTTCTGATAGCTATTTCTCTGTCATATGCTTTAATTTTATATTTTCATGCTTTACATTTTAATTTCTGTTTAAGTCGTCATTCCTGGCGCTTTACTGTGAACAGTGATGTTTTACTAGAGTGAATTCCGCTTGGGAATTGTTATTTACGTTGACATTTCCTTACGGTTAGTTACGTTTTTGTCGCCATCTAGGAATCATTCTGCAGAAGAAATTTAGTATGTGTACTGATTTATAGTAGCATTTGCGTGGATCGTTGCTTTTCAGCGTCTGGTAAAACGTGCGGATTCGCATCTGTATTTCTTGTCTTTATTTGGTCAACTTCTGTATAGTTTCCCTACTCTCAGTATGAACTCTTCGTATCCATATTCTACGTACAAACGTTCAGTCTGTTGACGTGGTCTGAAATATAATGAAGCAGCTTAATGTGATTTTCAAAGAAAATTTAATAATTTCCGCGTGTCATTTTTCATACCGACGATCAAAAGTTTTATTGAGAGTCCAGCAAGTCGCAATTACAATGGTATTCATCAACTTTAATATCCCCGTTGAAAATCAACGGGCGGTTCAGCTTTCAATTCAATAGAGTTACCTCAAATTAGTGCAATTCCAAAATAAGTGACAGCACCGAAAATAACTTGGTCTAGTTTCGAGAAAACACGGGCGTAAATGAATAAATATTTGAATGCATAAAAATATTCGTTGAACTGCATGATGCAATGTCTTTATTTTCCGTTTCCCGCTTCTCTAATCCCATGGTGAGTCACTTGAAGCGATGGCATCGAATAAAGAAAGAATGGACAGAAAAGGGAAGACGTTTGGAGAGACAAGAGCCGTCTGAATTCCTGAGAGGGGCTGTGGGGGGAAGAAATACAGGGCGTCTCCGTGGAGTGAACACGTGAAGAGGGCATTGAGCCGTGCGCGAATTTCCTGGAGACTGGATCTTTCCATCAAAGGCGGACCATGTGCTCTCCGCGTGGCCCTCTTTTTATTCTCATCGCCGACTGAGGTAGGCTGACCTAGAGGTCTGCGCCAGCCGACATTTCTTGTTCGAACCCTCCCGCAAGTGAACTCAACCCTGGTCCGGCCCGATTAATCGCATCGTGTGTTGAAAGTGCGGAGTCCTACCCATAATGGTGCAGATACGACCCGACTAATTCACGATAGATTTTAACGTGCTAAAAAAATAAAATGTGTCATTATTGCTGATTTGTTACATTAATTACATTGATCACACAAAGCTAGTCAGATCTAAAACAATATCCTAACCCCTTCATTGACAAAATTTTGCGTGAATTGGGCTTGGAAAGAACATTTTTTTTACATTTTAATTTGTGTGCTAATACTTAACTAATGACGAAGAAAAAGTGTTTTCCCCTTTGGATAGCTATTCAATATTATATTTCACATTTTTATTTCCTTCAATTTCAATCTGTTCACGATATATTCACATGTTAGGTAAAACAATGGAGACTTACAAATGGAACACATGCTAGATAAGCTCAATATACTCGACAGCTTAAATGCGAGATATCGCGGGCGCGACGGGATTTTAAACAACTCTCTTCTACGAGATATATCGAGTGCGACAGGGAAAATATTACGAATATATATAACAATATATTTAGAATATAATATACAAAAATAAAATAATATGTAACAGTATATAAAAATATTTGAATTTCCTGAATTAAAAAATGAGAGCTTTTAGGATAGCTTGAGCAGCAAGACCGCGTAGCATAGTTTATAATCACATACATATTTCCTTTAATTAATAACTTATCAAATTTTACAGGACCTAGAAAGACGTGTATTTAACAGAAACGTTATGATATTCCAATCTCTCCACTGCAATTTGCTCCATATGTGGAGATCGGATTACTCACGGAAGCTTTTCGAAATATTCATCTGTTCAGAACTCTTGGACGAAGAAGATGGCATTGTAGTTCCAACAGAAACGAGAGCAATCTCCGAGAGGAATCGAAAAGGCGTTGCTAGGAATTAATAGCTCAAATAGATATTTACTTGAGGTCGTTCTTTCTGCAGAGCCTCAGAGAAGCCAAGAAGATAGATCAGGTATGGACGTTGGTGTCAATAAATCCCCTGCCATGCGCCACTGGCGGCTTGTGGGAAAGAAATCTAATCTAAACTAATGCTTAGATTTAACGTTTGCAGTTACAGTGAATAATACGGCAACTGTAACATGTATTATGTAAAAAGACGGACAGAATTTCTCCAATCAAAAACAACACTTTTATTTAATATAATCTGACCCTCAGATACCACTTCCGGATCTACTCTTAAAATACGAAACTCTAAAACCCAGTATTATAATGTAGGTATACTAAAAATGGGGTTTGATTAGGGCCTGGTATTATGATGGTTTATTAAGGGTGGGCAACACGGTCGGCTTCGGTCCCGGGTTCGATTCCCGGTGGGGGCCAACGTGCGAAATTACCTCAGTTGTCGAAGCACTTTTAACAACACTACTAGTATTACCACTACTACTTCTAATATTACAGTACTAATATATCATATATTTAGGAGATTAATTACGTGTATAATCTTCACTTTAACTATCTAAAACTATTATAATACTAGTAGTAGTAATGTTAGTAGCAGTGGCGCAGCTAGGAACGGTTTCAGGACTAAAATCCCCCAAGAGGTTAAAATTCTTCAAGAAAGATATCTCAATCTAGTTCCCCAATCGCGGAAAGATCAGTCACCTTGCCACATAACCGAGTAAATCTCCGCGTTTTATATCCAGTTAACTTTTCAACATCTCTTTTAGGATGTAGCGTGAATGATTATACCGTCCACTGTTAGATAGGCATATTTTCGTTCTCTCACCTATCTCGGACACCCCTTAGATATATCCTGGTTGTGCCCCTACCTACTAGTATACATTATAATA
The DNA here is from genome assembly GCA_000376725.2 of Ladona fulva. Classification (NCBI taxonomy): domain Eukaryota; kingdom Metazoa; phylum Arthropoda; class Insecta; order Odonata; family Libellulidae; genus Ladona; species Ladona fulva. Next base: position 40,579 of record KZ309025.1, read on the forward strand.
GTAGTAGTGTACATTATAATGCCGGGCCTAAATCTACGCTTAGCTTATTCAAACGTACGTTTTTATCCCTTAGAGATTATTAAGACTGCCAGAAAAAATATGATGTCAATAAGAGTATTGGTAATATTGTATAATGATAATTTCATTGGTAATTTAACATTTGGTAAGTTAATTGTTGCGGTCCCATAATCTTATTTGAGCGCTTAAGTTTTCAAACAAGGTATTCATTTCCTTCTTATTTCTGGGAGAAGTAGAATCTCCAAGATTACTTCCGAAGAAAGCTTCAAAAACGAACATTTTGCTGCATGCTTGGCAACCGTTTAGCTAAAAATTGTCATTGAAGGTACAACTTTCAAAACGGTACATATTAACAAAGAGACAGCTAACTACCTATAAAAGTCATGGTAAACTGGTGCTTAGCGCTATGACAAAGATTTAATAACACCTTTCCCATGTCCGAGTACAGAATATGTTCAACTGTTTGCTGTAACAAGAAATAGAGAGCAATTGCATCATCGCAAACCCTAAGAAAAATAAATGAAGAGCTAACCTCAGCTAACTTCTCCAATTTCACGATGTGACAATCTGAAAAGAAAATGGCTGCATTTGCAGGGAAATAATTGCCTGAGGGACTTCTGTTCACTTTTATGTTCAGCAGTAAATTTTTCACACCGGTCAAAGGTGAGATAAGAGTTTCTTAAAAAATGTTTTCGCAGACATCGACCCAGGAAAGTCTACCGATGAGGTATTACATAGATATAGAAATATATTCTAACGCAAATCATGTATGAATAAGATAATAAAATTGAAATAAATGCGAACACAATGAACGATTGTTGACTTATATTGAATTTAAAGCGTAAGTTCATCAAAATTGAAGGGTTCGATGAAAGAATATGCTGGGAAAATTCTTCCGTTTCACGCGTAAAATAGCATATTCTAATAAAATATAGAAACATGTCGTAATCTGATAATTTATATTTTAATGTTGATCAGATTCATTACTTATTTATACTAATTCAATCATTTACTTTTTACTTAAATTATTTACTCTGTGTAGGCAAGTTTCAAGTCGATTCATGCAATGCTGTCTTAGATTCTTGTATTTTTCTCGTTTGTTTTGGTACAATTGTTGGTCTTATATTTAGATCAGGAAATCGTTCCCATTCAGAATAGTTACAAGCTTCGGAAAGGTACTTAAAGGATCGTCAATAACCGGCACAAGTGAGCCAAATTATCCATTAAGAGGTGATGAAATCTTTACATTTAACATGAAGTTTGCTCCACTATAGTGGAAACAATATCCTGTGCCGATTCTGGCAAAAGGCAAAATACGTCTGAACCCGTTAGAATTAGGTGGCGTTTTAGAAGTGTATAAACAAAAATACCTAGATGAGGCAATATTTTCGAGTAGGAAACATTTCGCTATGATAATCGTTCCAAATCTACTTAATATGTCCATCTGTGACTTTGTGGAACTCAACACACACCAAGAAAGAGCACTTCGTAATTTCCACTGTGGATTTTTATTGACTAGTTTTGTCAAGAGTTGACATCTTCAGGTACTCCACCTGAAGTATTCTTTCTTTCTTACTTCACTCCTCGGTATTTTGGGATAACATCTACGTTTGCACAATGACGATTGATCCCTTATTGGTTTGTAATTGATTCATCAAACTCCATTTTAAAAAATTATAACTGTGCTGACCTATTCACTGTTCTACACAGATTAACTTTTCCTTGAGTATTCCGATTCTCTTGCAGTAACTAAGATATCGATGTGTAAACAGCTACTACAGATAACTGAAAGTGTCGCAAATCGTGACCTTTTTCAAAGCAAACGCACAACTTCTCTTAAATATCACTCGCACAAAAAAATCCAACTTAAGGTATGCTTGATGTTTAAGTCTAGTGGATGAGAAATTATAAACTATTCGCCTACCGTTTAAACGATACTTTCGTCACTTACTTTCGTACTTACTTGCTTATTAACGTTAGTTTCGTCTGAAGGAGCATGCATATATTTTGTATTGGTTCACCGCTGTCAATTTTTCATGCGAATGGTCTTGTTAGTATAGTTATAAAGAAATGAAGCAACATTTCACGATCTTTATCCGCGAAAGAGAGAAACACGTGTAAGTTAAATGCGCTAAAGATGTGTATTTCAATCCAGCAAGCGCTATTCGGTAAGGCAGGCGGTGAGCAAACGATTTGCGATAGACATATTTCCTTTGTTTATAAGCGTTGAAAAACGCATGATCTTATGTTTGAATAAAAGGAATGAAGGAGAAAAAGTCCGCCGTATCTGCGCCTCGAACCAGGATCTCCCACTTCCCGGGCGGTTGCTCTATCCATATGAAGCCACCACGACAGCACACCCTCCGTTTTTTAAGCTATATTTGGACACAGGTTCGTGTTCTGGCTGCAGAAGACTCTTTCTCCTATACTTCTAAAGTAGGTAATATTAAAGGTGCTTCGACAACAAAGGTAATTTTGCGCATGTGGGCTCCCACCGGGAATCGAACCAGGGACCTCTTCCATGACCGCGCAGCCCACTTGGCTATCCGGAAGCCCTCATTCATTTCTTTCCTTATTAAATATCGGCGATCGTAATGGAATGCACGAGTTTTTATGCAAGATGTATGCAGATCGAGAAGGAAAATACATATATTCCCGAATCAGCGTTAGAAACCTAACTCAGATCTATATAGGTGGGAAGACAGACTTTTTGTTAGTGATGTATGTACTACGACATAAATGAACTATGATAATCTCCGTCGTATTTTACCGTCCTGTTTACGTAAATGGGAAACCATTAAGAACAACACAGGAAAAACGAATATGCGTGAGAGTTAAATTTCTTGGATTCCCCAATGATTAGGCCAATTTTTCCCATCTTGTTTTTCAACAGCTAATGACCACCGCACTTTTTGGTGACCAGACACTATCGTCAATTATCAACGCTCAATTGTTCGCTTTAATGTTGCTCTTCTGGGAGTCTCCCTTCTTCCTCATTACCGGGCTGTTGTCTCAGGTCACCTTCCACACCATCCTTTCGCAACTGCGCTATTTATCGCTCATTCTTAGATATCTCCGGCTGCGCCTCACGGGTCAAATGGGACAATGCAGGCACAAGGTGCCTTTGTATGCACGGCGAAAGCGCTGCATTGGCAAGAGACCGATTGGGACTAGATTAGCTTCAATCGTAGATAAAAGGACTCTTTGTTTCTCTCTTCCACCTACCATTTCAATAACTTAATATAGCGCTCATGGAAATAATCTTAGCAAATGTATTTATAATAATAATGTTCATCGATACAATTAATTTACATAATTCAGCGATTCGAATTGAATTGAAAATGTATTACCTTTGTTAATATATTGTAAAGCGTCTCGCTTGATTTAGAGTTAATGACAAAATAGTATCAACAACCAGAGTAATAAATAGAAGAAATTCTTTTATGGAGTCTCTTCTAAATGTGTATCGTTAATTATAGCATGAGACCATTAAAAATTAAGCAGTTAACTTCTGGGTTAACAATTGGTCGTAGTTTAAGATATTGTCCGATTTTAAGTCAGTTTCAGAAGGTGATTAGGCCCATGTTCTGAATAAGAAAACTCCAGACAGGTAGATGAATAAAAGACTGCTGTAATAGATGTACTTGTGTGGGTTTTTCTCGATTCAGCCTTTAATTGAGAATTTTTTATCTATCAGCTTTTCTGCCAATTAATTTGTATCGAATTGGTACTGTTCGTCCCAATTTTCTTGTATCTATGTTTGCCGGAGTGTTTGTATGTATTGATTTATTTTCCTAATTTTAAATTAATTGTTGTTGTTTTTTGGTCATTAGTGTAATATTATTATCATGAAATATCTTCAGAGGTTAGGTGGAAGAGAGAACATTTCGGTCTAACTTCGCCGTAAGAATGATATGTATGATGATTCTAAATAATGATCTTAGGCTTTCCTGGTGGATTGCTTGTAAAAAGGTTTCTCGGGTAATTTCTGGAAACATTGCTTTTGCCAACGTTTCCAGAAATGAAGATGACAGAGTTTGTCATAGTTGGCAACATCAATGTTTTCAGAAATTACCTGGTTGGAAACCCGAGAAGCCTTTTTACATGATTCTAAATGCTTCAAAGATATCGAGGACTCAAATAGATGCCTGCTGCTATGAAACTGAAATAAATTGAATATTTAATGTATATCGTTTTTAAAATGTGAGTTTTAATTTGCATTGTTTAACGAATGCAGCCAATGGAAAGTAAATACAATTTGGCTCGTAAGTTATAGAGCGAGGAAAGAACAATGAGACATGCCCCACCTCAATCCTTTGGCACATACCGTGGGAAAAGTTATGTGTAAAACATGAGTTATCTTAACAGCACAGCTATTCTCCGCACTAAGTCACACACGCTCTGGTTGCAAATTGCGTAGAAGAAAGGCCTTGACTATTTCGTGGCACAATTGCTCTCTTGCGTCACTAGCGCCGTCGTGCACTGGACGTCATTGATGTCAACTGCCCGCGATCTAAGCGTCAATAGGATGCACACAGAATAGCTTTCGCTGTAGGGAACATTCTTTACTATGAACATTATTCCGACAAAATTTTGATTCGCAATGGTAATATAATGCATATGCATAATTAAGACTTATTATGATATAATTGAATCATTAGGATATAATTAGAACTGTTTTGTGTACAACTAGGACTTGAAGCCCCAGTTTTACATTTAATGTATTTCAGATAAATGAGAAAGAGTGAAACATAAAATAAAATAAGATATTCCAGAATGATATAAAATTGATAGCGGCGAATGGTACATAAAACTGAAGAATAAGATAGGAAGAGTAAACTCTGTGGGTTAAAAATATGAAATTTTTTTGGACAAAGTAATAAACAAATAAATGTCTTCATTAAGGTGAGATTGAGAGTAGCAAGCCTCTTTTTCCATATAACCAAACGTCAATGAAATCAAAAGATAGGTGTAGAATTTAGACACTAATATAGAGATAGGAGTAATTACACGTCGACATTGGAAATGCTTGGGTCAAATATTGAGAGGGATTGCCGAAGAAGGCAAGGGAAAAAGCAGAGGGGAAGGCAAAGGCATTCGATGTTAGATGATATAAAGGGTGTGGTAAGTTACCAGGAAACGGAAGAAATTACACTAAATGGGGAATATTAAGGCGTATAAACCTACCGAAATGTGGAACACTTGCGCATGTATAGAGAAAGGAATAGCTGAGGAACGGGTGAGAAAAGAATCTAAGTGTTCATCTTAGGGTATAAATCCACAGAATGAAAACTCCTAATAGTAGGACGGCATGAATAGAACGATAGGACGGGGTGTAAAACCATACGAAACCGAGAGTAAGGTAAACGAATTCAAGCGCACAGTGCTAATAAAAACGGTACAGAATATGAAATATTCCTCAATCTGAAAGTTCATCCGTTCACATGCCTCATAATGTAGGAAATGTTATTAGTATTCCAATTAATAACAATTGGAATAACAATTAACAACTCCACAATAACATACAAAAATTTACCTCAAATTTTTTTCAATTCTCTTATTGATAATGAACTATTAGAGATGACGCACTTGCCTACGTTACGCGGTTGTTGACATTTTCCTCCTTCAAGTTCTGAATATTACCATTTCACCGATCGCCTTCCCGTAAGAAAATTTAAATGCTCAGATCAATTTAATATGCACTTTCTCCGAATATATCGCCTAAAAGCAAAATTTTTACAATGAAATAAGCTTCCGTGCAAAAGCGGCGAACTTAGAAATATGAGGTTGAATTTTGACAGAGAATGGATTTATAATTGAATTATTTATTGAGTAAATTAATTTAGAACGCGAAATTTAAGACCGTATTTTGCAACCTTGCAACGAGAGTTCATTTGAATGACGAGTGACATTTGATGCTTTATGATATAGAATTAATTGGGAAGCTTGAACGATACAGTGTCTATCATCAACTTTTTCAATAGTGATGCTCGAAATCATAGTGATCCAAACGCATTGCAGACATACATAATAATAGTTAATAGCGTATACTAGTTGTAATATTAATTTAATGATCCTAACGTCAGGAATGATGATTGCTTTTGAGGAAATCAATAATGAGTGATGCCGAGGAATAGAAATGGAGTACAGAAAGCGGAGCGATGCTACTTCGAGACATTTAAAATCGGCGATCAATGTTTTGCTGAACCCCTGGGAGGATATTTGAATATTAGAAAAAGAATGAGATTCTAAAGAATAATATAAATTTTAAATAGACTTAGGTCAACGATGAATGAATTCTATGAAGTGTTTAATAGATAACTGCAGTACCTGTCTCACCTCTCTTACATTCGTGAATTTTAGAGTGTTTTACTTTACACACTATGGATAAACGAACTCGAATAAAAAAAATGGAATTATCTAAGAGTGACATAATAAAACATTGAATAATCAGTGGCCAAGGCTTCTAGAAAAACGAATTGATAATATATCTCGATGATTTCTCCTAATTTTCTGTATTTTTGGTCTGAAATATTCTTTCAAACAAATCTGCACTGAGGTCAGTATATTTCCCTCGAGAATAATCGAGCAGAAAACTAGTCCGGTTTCATTGATGGGAAACGTACCGTTTTCAACTCGAATTGATATGGTTAACATTTTACGGATTGCAGATTTACGTCATTGCCAAAAAAGATGAGATGTGGCCTCTATAGACACAGTTGCGGTATGTAAAATGACAAAGAGGAAGTGTATAAACACACACACACACTTCGGGAGCATTAAATACTCTTCGGGCAATACATTGATGTCCACATCGCTTTGGAATAAAAGATACACTATTTCCTGTCGCAATGGCTGCCATGAATTTCTTCCCCATTTACGGCCAATCCAGACAAAACCCTCTTTATATCCCAGTCGGCGCGCGCTATCAGCTGTTCACGCTAAACCTTCCGATCAACGCTGAGTTCCAGCAATCCTCTACGGAGATAGACTACAAATATTAGTAATACAGTCATTCTACTTCAACTCCGTAACTCACCGACTTTCTCTCATATTTAGAAATGTTTTATTCTACTTTCTCTTCAACGCCTGTTAATGAATATTGGAACAGTGACTCGGAATTGATTTGGATAAATAAAAAAGAATTGAATGGGCTCAGATCCTATGAACATACTTATTAAAAATAATGTCTAAAGTAATAGAAATAGCCGCGAATGACTGCTTGAATTACGAGAGAAAGGTGATGGTGATGGAAAACGCTACGATTTCTATACTAAGATTGACGGAACATTTTCATTAATATCAACGATGAATTTGTGTAAAAGTCAGGTTTAAGTTCACAGTGATTACGAAAATGATAGTTGTTAGAGCGTTGACGGCGGCTACTGTATTGATACACGAATTCCAGATGTTTGAGAAGGTCTAGTCTTTCTGTATAGCGATCAAGGTGAAGCAATTTCTTCAATCTTTTACACTTATACACAATCAAGGTGAAGCAATTTTGCTCAGCAGATCGAATTCTGCTGGTAGATATTGGGCGAATCGAATCAATTAACTGATACCAATAGATAGAAAAACACAAATATACATATCATAACTTATACAACAAATGCAAAAACCTCACATCTAGACTGATTGAAAGATTTGGTTTCTTACGCAGAAATGGAATTGTATTGCGTAAAATTAAATCAGACTAAACCTACGTCCAAATTCGTCCCTCGTATGTACCAGATTCAAATTTTAATAAGTCGCGTTTTCTTACCAATAGGTTAAGGTCTTTAAGGTCTTTATTAAGATTGAGGCTAAAAAGTCTCTTCTTCCATCTAACCTTTCGTCAATGTTATTAATAAAAACATGAATAAATTTTAAATAGAAATAGAGTGGAAGACTTAGAAGAATTTTTGGATGTAAAAACCGAAGTCGTAACTTAGGAAAAAAATCTCCACAGCAGGAAAACGCCCACAGAGAAGGGGGGTGTGAGAAACCTGCGCAAACCTACTGATAGTACAAGCTAAAAGACGTTACTGTAACTCTAGGTATAATGTTCCGATATGAGGCACAAACACGGAAGTGAAAACGTCTAAAAGATCGCGATAAATCCCCACTTTCATCGGAACCAGCTTCGATCAGTAGTTGAAGAAATGCATTGGTCGGCCGTTCATTCCTATTCAGACATTCAAAATGACTGTCAGTGTCTTTGTTATCTCGGTCCCCCTTTTACGCGTGAGCGTCGTTCTGCAAAAAACGCACCGTAGTACGAGAGTAATTAGAGTTGCGAACTTGAGCTCCACTGAGAACGACATTAACCTCATATGCGCACACCAGTTGCTTATGCAAGGGAAAAGTAGATCGCGAAATAGAGGACAGCTTCTCCTCTCACTCGATAACCTCGCTCGCTCTATTCTTTCGCCTACGAAGTGACCTTGGAGAACTTCCTCTCTTTCCATCTGTGGATCTATTCTAGGCGACGCGAGTGCATTATACAGCTTAGATTAGCCCTCTATCATTTTCATATCAAGACATTAACGGTAAGGGATATTTAACTCGGCGCAGAAGTCTTTATCGCCAACGAAGTTCACGATAAAGATTTATGCGTTCGAGGAGGAAATTGGTTTATGTAGGTATGCTGACGGAGCTGCCCATTTCTTATTTGTCGCTGAGGGTTTTCTTTTTCTTACTTCCCCGCCTTCTTATCAAATTTTAGTCGCTACTGTCAGCAGGTTTTCGCAGATTTTCCACGCCCCCTTCTCCTGGGTGTTTTCCTGCAGGGTGTTATATGTTCCTGAGTTCAGACAGTTTTTTTTTAGACCCACGTAATATTTCACATCTTTTGTTGATTTTTCTTTCTTTTTTGTGTCTCTCAAAAGCTATTTCTTTCTTTTAAATATTCAATGGCAAAGTGTTACACGAAAGAAAGGATTAAAAAGTCTCAATCTCGTCCTTCGATAAACACGATTTATTATTTTTTCTTCGACGATTTAGCTAAATTTATCCTATAAAATGGTTGAAGTCAAGAAACATCGCATAAAAGACGTTTAAAATTGAAATAGCTTATGTGTACACTTATCACCAGGGGCGTAGCCAGGATTTGCCAGAGGGATCCTGAACCGTGGAATAAACGTAAAATAGCCTACATTTCCACGAAGCAAACTTCTGACGTAGATTTATTTAATAAAGATAGAATCGGATGTATATTTACTCTCGAGTCAACCAACAATGGTATGTGAAATTGTAATTTGTAAACAATTAAAATTTACCTCCCATGATTTCGATTTCTTAAAACCCATTTAGGTTTTGGGGGGGATTTAACACCCAAAACCCCGTGGCTACGTTATTGATATCACTATTACCTTTCGGCTTCTCCCTGAAACACTTTATTCGCTTCCTATCTTCAAAAAACTTCTCCATCCTTTTTTTTATAGTTTCCGTAATTTTTTTATTTTGTAATTAAAGCTACGTATGCACATGTTTTCGCATACCCATTCCACATGGTCTTCCTCTCCCTTTAGGCCCAGTCACGATCCCCTCATACTATTTCGTCTAATTTGGAAGAAATTCCTCCTCAAAGTTACGGCACAGTGCAGTGCCACAACAGCTTTTGATGTGCCGCATAATAAGCTTCTAAAATGCTCTGTGTCAGCGCTTCATTTTCCGATACATTTAGCCGATAAATAGGATTTAGAAGCGAAAATATACGGCATTTTTAGCCCACAACTTCTTTCCTCTTCCTTAAAATCTATCCCTAATGGAGCAGGAATACGTGTTTGTCAGTACGCCCCGAATTTTGAGTAAGTATACCGCGAAGGGAAAAAGACTAAACATAAGTGCTGCCCAAACCCTGAGGGCCGCATCGCACATCCGACTGCGGTCTAAACTTGCGTACTAAAAGAGTACTGAATATTTTTGACAATTCTTTCATTTTTGGCTGAATCGTCTTAAATCTGCCAAGAAAATTAATCTTTTGCATTGAATTACATGAATGCAAGTTATATTTGATGGGTAAAATCTCATATATTTCCCAGCCACTTAGTAACCAGTTCTACGTGGACGGTCAGAACTGCCTACACACGGTAAAGGAGCATCAGCAGTAAGTGCCCGCCCTTGCCAAGTTGTGACGCACTTTGCTTTGGATTGATGAGACACTGGGTTTTGTTATGCAACAGCTTTTTCAAAGTGATAGCTGCAAAATCGCTTCGTTAGTAACTATGGAATCCAACGAGCTTGAAAAACTGGTGCCATGTTAACGACGCTAATCTGTTCCAGGATAACCGCCGTTAAACAAAACAGTAATTTACCAATATTTCACAACCATACAAATATGCTGATATTTATTTAAGTGCTATAAAAAATATTATACAGGTAACTTATTCATTCATACTTGCTTCGAAAAATATATCGTTAATAAAATTAAGTCATAAAAGCAGTTAACTGTGAACCTATATCAGAGGGGATCGTTACATAGTATACACAGTACATTATTTGGTCATAGCAACTCATCATTGAACAAGCATGTCGTAAAGAAAGACCGTCGTTAACCAAGGTACCGCTGTATTCTTCTTTCATCTCATATTTTTAAGAAGGCGCTGAAACCACCGACCGTCCTGGAGGAAATATCTCAAGAGGTTAAAGATTCGCCGATATTGAATAATGGTTATTAGAACTCAAATAGAACACATCTACGAAAAAAGGAAGATTTCGAATGAATAGAAAGTGCTACAGCTAAGTGTCGATCAGATGTTCCTCGTGGGGTCAAGATTTAGATTTAGATTTTTACCCTGCAAGCCGCCAGTGGCGTAAGGCAGGTGTATTAACACCTTACCTAATGGTAATTAATTTTATTCCTACCCTATGGCGTAAGGTGCATTAACACCTTACCTAATCTACCCTATTATATTCTCTGATGCTATTCGGAAAGAACGACCAAAATTAACTATCTGTTTTAGCGATTATTTCCTTGTAACGCTCGGTCGTCGCCCCTCGAAGATCGCGCTTGCTGTTTACCGGAATGACAATACCCTTTACTTCACCTAAAAATTCTGCACCGATGAATTTTTCGAAAAGCTTTCGTCGATAAACAGATCTTCTCTCCTGCAATGAGTTCCACCCGAGTGATTTTATCATGGTCGTAACGCTACTGTCGAACCTGAAATCTCCATTGATAAAACCATAGAGTAAGAAAACGGGCTGCTCTACGTTGAACCATCTCTAAATCTGAGGCTAACCCTACTTCGTGTGGATTCCAGACCGCGCAGCAGTACTCTAGACTTGGTCGAATGAGGGAAAAGTACGCAATTTCTTTAACTCTAGATGGGCATCCTCTCAGTGTTCTACTTATCAATCTTTGCAATCTATTCGCCTTTCCTATAGAATCTCGAATATAATCCTTGAACGATAAACTGCTGCTGAGAGAATCGACTTAAGATACCTCAAACCGTAGAGAATATTCATAGTGCAAACTCCGACAGAAATCGGAAGAGGGTTTCAAGGATATATTCGCTAAAACAGTTACTTCTGGTGGTTCTTTCCGTAGAGCATTAAAGAAGATAATAAAATTTAAAATTATAAAGTGCAAGTCGGTGTTAATGCATCCCCTGCATTACGTCACTTAGAAGGGTAATTGTGACTTTGTAGATGAAAACGATGAAGTCGCCATAGGGATCATTCGTTGAGCTTCATTCACCTACTTTTTTACACTACTAACTATTGTATTACAATAATTATTATACATCAAGAACTTTTAAGATAAAAGAAAGTGATAATGGGAATTATCTAGGGATAAAATCGCTACGATACTTCTTGCGAAATGACAATTGTTTCCGACTTAAAATGATGAAATATAGTGTATGTAATTAGAACAAAATATATAATTAGAACATATATATATATATATATATATATCTAATTATAATATATAATTAGAACAAAAGCCATTCATTGTAAATTCTACATAGCTCTTTTTCGGCATTTATTAACCCTTTTTCTAGTACTATTTGAACCAACATTCGAATCAATAAAAAAGCAAAGAGAAAAAGTAATAAAAAAAACCTTCATTAACCATTTAGACCCAGTAAATTTACAATTAAAGGTGTGCGACTGTTACTCGAAAACGGTGCACTCGGTGGCGAAAGTGTTTCATCGTAACCTTAGAGTTGTTAGTCATAGTGAGACCTCAATTTCCTAATCAAAAAGTGCTACAAAGTAATAGCGCACGCGGCCTAGAGTTATCGGTAATAAACATGAGACATTTTGACGTTTCTTCGAGCAAAAAGAAGTGGAAATTTGCGGCGGTCAACTGTGTTCCTATTTATGACAATGTGTTGTTTTCGAAGAGTCTTTCTTTTGGAGATTCAGCCTTAGAGTGTTCTTTATGATGGAATGAGTACTTTCCGTGACTTCAGCTAAACAGGTGTTAGAATAAAACAAAAGAATAGTGGTTATCCAAGACAACACCGTGATTAACTATTTTCAAACTGGATACCAACGGACTGCACTCAATATTGACGACATCATATTTTCTATCAACAGAGCATTGTATCGTTTATTTCAATAATCGTATCGTTCGATCATTATTGTTAAAAAAATACTTCTTCCATATTCTCGATTTTGAGGTCACGGCAAGAGTGTGACCTAGCAATATTTTTTTAAGATTGAACATCTATTCTATTACCCTATGCCAAGGGCGGCCAACAAGTTGATCTGTCCTATGGACCTTTCGATCGTCGGGGGATATTTCGTCGATCGCGACTTGTCATCAAAAAGATTAAGTTCCTATTAATTTTCATTACTTCATTTATTTTACTTAACTATGCAAGTACCTTTAAATGAATTGATTGTAGAGTTCCGTAGTTTTATAAAACGCAAGACTAGAGTCGGAAATACGACTATCACTTAGGTTTCTGTGAATGCCAAAACTTGTTTCTCCAAGTCGATCGCGGTGGGACAATTATTATCAAAATCGATAGCATAGGCGAAAATTTGGCCCTATGCAATATGCTGATGTCAGTTTTCGGGGTGATTATATAAATATCTTCTATCAGATAGCTAAACCGACTGAGATGCCACTAGTGGTAACGGTCATCAGAATTTCATCTCGACGAGGATACCTTCATATTATTCTACGCCTATTCATTGAATTTTAAGCAGTTTGATGTCATCCTTAAGATATTGTTCAAAACTTACATATAAACGACAACTGAATTGTGAGAATTTTCCCTGATCTGCTACTGTTAGACAGTATTACTAATCAGGTGTGATACTCGATTTTAAAATATATTTATTACCGACAATGTAATATCGGAAGTTTTTCCTAGGAAACACGACGGAAGAGAAAATGGAAAGTGATACAAGCACGCGACTAAGGAAAACGTAACCTGAATTTGTAACAATGATGCGTACGTTTCTTCCTTGGACTTGAATAAACTCAGAGGTTTACACTTATATACCCAGCGAGCCGCCAGTGGTGAATGGCAGGGGGTGTGTTGAAACCTATAGCGTTACCTAACATTCTTACTTAAGAAATTACTGAAAGTAGTAGATAATTCGTCAATGTTTGAACATTTTATCATTTTTACATTTGTTTATTTCTTCCTGTATTTAGCCTTGGGTTGTTTAGAAGTCTAATTTTAAGAGATGAGTAAAAGAAATTCGTAGCTATGACTTTCACACCTCCCACAAACTTTATTGGTGTACTATACCAAATTTTAGGATATCTCTTAGAGATCACAAAAAACCTTGGAGTACCATTAGCAGTAGTTAATTATTCAAAGAACATGTGATATGGAAAGGGCAAATAAAACGTTATAAGCAATTAATCGCTAAGAGAGATAGTTATTTCTGGTTGTTCTTTCCGCAGAGCATCAGAGAAGCTAATAGGGTAAATTATATAAGGTGTTAATACACCCCCTACCATACTTCATTGGCTCGCGGGGTAAATATCTAAATGCTAAATTGCCTAAACATACGAAAATTGTCGGAAAATAGCAATTGAAAAAGCTGCAACTAATTTACACTTAAGGTAGGCAATCGATGAATGGATGAATTCCATTTTTTTGTTAAGATACCAACCGGATTACAGATATGTTTGAAATTTTTTATGATATTACATTCGAATATATATGATGGAATACTTCCGTTATTGACAACATAAAAGTAAAAAAGGGCGAGCTATTTAACACTCTCCCTTTACAAAATATTTCGCCCCTTTATCGAGTGGATGAATGAAAAATATTTGTGATATATAACATTAAGACACTTAACGCACAAGTGGAAACGCGGGGAACGTCTTCCGTCTAATCGGACAAACACCACAAAATTAGTAGAACCCTATTTGGAATGAATTCCGATATCTGTCAGTATTTGTGTATCGAAGAATTGTGGGAAAGAAATCCTAGCACTAAACTATGAATTTTCCACCGCAGCAGAATGATAATATCCACGGGATTCAGCACTTGAACAACGGATAGGAAAGTTTCTTAATCATACCTTGAGTTCTTGCACCAGCTGATCCGGGTTCAGGCCCTGTTTGCAGACGACCCTCATCCCGGCGGAGGCGAGAGTGTCCGCGCATCTCTTGTCCACTGCATCGCTGATGAGCACACTTCGAATAGGTAGACCTGCCATCCGGAGGTCCGCGGTGCGTCGGCTAGGAGAAGAGACTATGTGAGTGGGGAGGTGACGGGGCGGCTGATCGCTAGCAACTGCCTCTGCACGTAATGTTAACGGCTGTTGAAGAGGAGGAGGCATAGAACTCCTGTCAGTCGCCTCCCCCACCGGTGATACATATCCCCATCCCACCGCCACCCATTCTCCTATAGGCATCCTCCCTAGCACTATCCCCATTGCTTCTATGATCCACCCCTTAGGAAGACGAGTGTTCACGGATGAAAGACCGCTGCACGAATGAAAGTTTTTGGAAAGGTTGATCCCAACCACCGCTGAACCGGAAAAGCGGAGCAGAGAAAACGGGGAGGCGTTGGAAAAAAATCCTCCCTCCTTCGACGGATACGGTGCCGATGAATGCCCTCTAGTGGGTATCCGGGGGCGAAGATGGATTATTTTTTCCCTTGTCTTTGATACGCAAATAAAATGCGACAAGTGAACGCATTATGCTGCGATTGGTATTAAAAAATAATAAAAGAAAGTGCTATTAAATAGGAACTCCGCGCAGAGGCCAAACTCCCTGCAGTGGTTGGGTAGCGTCCCCAGTTAGAGACCCCGACAATGAAAAGTAAACTTTCTTATTTGACCGATCGAAAACAATGTATCTGAATATTTCGTATGTTCAATTTTGTAAATATTTGTAGAAATGACGCTGAAATGGGTCTCTTAGATGATGCTTTTACAAAAGGTTCCATGAACTGAAAGATAACAACTGTGCAGGGTATAGTCGAAATTGTTTAAAATAACAAGTATGGTAAACTGCAGCTACACTATAATTTAAAAATTAATTAATTGAATATTATTTGTAATGTGAAATCAGATTCATGTATGTTCTATCTTCAGCATTAAACAATAATTGGCTAGAGAATGTTATTTATCAGACATCACTTCAAAATTTTGAAATACTTTCGTTTTATTATGAATGTTTGAAAAACTATTGGATATTGTATTTTATGACTATATGACTAATTATATGACTAATTATGACTAATTATGAAAACGTATTTCTTTCAAATTTAATGCTTAATTTATCGAAAGGTTGCGTCATCGCAGAAGACGGAGGTCAAGAGTTAGTTTGGTACCGGGCCCGTTTCGGTCGGTCCTGAATCCACCGCCTACCACCTCCATTGGCAATTTCCGCATAAGTAAACGTAAAATGCCCATCATCTATAAATTTTGATGATATCGATGGCTTCGAAAAGTTGATGCTCAGCCTCGTTATCTAATCTAGAGCCAGGCTTAAGGATAAAAGCAAATAAAATTTGCAAACTTAAGGAATCTTTCTGATCGATCTACTAATTGTGGCACTTTTCAATATGTCGTCTATTTGGTTCAGCCTGATCAAATCAAATATATTAGAAAAATAACAGATTATAGTGCGAAGTTTACGTTCTCGTTATAACTATGGAGCTGCTTACACTGGGGTAAAGTTATTCATAATTTAGCTTTCATTCCTTTGTTCAGCTGAGAATTATAAGAGAATTGTTGTGACGATTATTGTTATACTGTTATCTGTAAATATATATCTGATGACTACCTTTCCGACTGATTATTGGTCCAGTTATTATGAAACTAATCGTCATAATAATTTACGGTGATGACACAGAAAGCACATATTGAATCTATTTATGTATAAGGCGTAATTATTAATAGCAATCCAAAGAAATTTGCCATTAAATTGCATCATCATGCCAAGTAAGCCTCATTTCCCATTCCTGGATCTTCGTAGCAAATGGTAGAAGAGATGAGGTTCCAACCGTTTCCGTCCGTAAATGTTTTAGTCTTTCGGGCTAAAAAATTTACGGGCGGAAAAGAGTATGAAAGTTTTTCGATGTCGTGTGTGTGCTCGATGTGGTTATCTTTTAAACGCGTGATTTTTAAAGTAGTATACTTCTTCCAAGCAGGTTTTTTAGTGAACGTCCTCCAGAAATACTAAGAAACATCCCTAAACGTTGTAAGAAATCACTGTCTCCAAAGATTTAAATAAAAAATATTTACGTGATTGTAATTAATTTTACTTTAAGATGCTGTAAAATTTTCTTTACTGTTTGCTTCATTATTTTAAAATTTCTTTCTAAAATAGTACTGACACTGTTAACTTGAAATATTATATCAGTTTTAGTCAACTATACTATATCTTCTCACAAGGAATACATCCTGTATTTGATTGGATGAAAATCTGTCTGTGACTCTAGCCTGAATTTCGAGTCTCTTTAATTAAATGTAAAAAATACTGAAAAATTCATAATTTCTTTACTTCTGTAGCATTTTGATGTCAAAATTCTTTAACTTCGACAAAAAGCATCTTGGCAGCCTCCTAAAAGCAAGTATTGAGGCATTTAAAGAGTGGGTCTTACAATCCTCTTCCAGACAACCCACAATAAAAGACGCAATAGCATGTGGCTGTGTTAATATTCGTCTCTATTTTCTAAGTCAAGAGCTCTCGAATATGCGCCAGTGGCGTTTTCTTGGGAGTTCTGTAGTGGATCTATCTAATGTAAAGTTTGCGTGACGGTAGCGATCATTCTTTTCCTGCAGTTAAATAGATAAGATAAGTGTGATTTTTTAAATTTTTTCTTTAGTACAGTATAAGATATAAATTTTATTCAAGTTTGATTGGTCAATTAGTTTTTATTCATGCTAATCATAGTTTCAATTTCAAAAATAAAATCTTTGAGGAAATGTTTTTCCAAATAAATCAACATATCGAAGGCTGAAAAAATAAGAACGAAGTAAACAGTTGAGAAATTACGAGCGGCAGTTGTTTTCCTATTTATATGAAAGCTGAGATAATATTATTGCCACATAATAATAACAAATGAGATCCGCCTAATTACTTCTTCTAATGTGTGACGGAAGCCATCATTAAGGTGTGGTATTCCAATATAAGGATGTTTCTCCGCAAAAGTATCACAAATGGGCCTTTTCATGAGAAAGTGGACATTTGAACTGCATTTCCTACACCAAAAATTCCCCGGAAAGATCTCGCTCGGAAATTTCCATATCTTTAGAGAGTAAATAAGCTGAAGATCTTGCATGAGCCATTTCGAACAGACAACTGCGTTACAGAAACTCGCTGAAAATAACTGCTCTGTTTTTTCGACCGAGTTCAACGATTTCTTCGCTAGGCAACATCATACGACATTCGATTGCAACGCAGCTTCCACAGTTGATTACGCCATTGATACAACATGAAACCAATAAGCGTCATCATTGGAAATGTTGAAATCGAATCGGTTCAACTATCTCGTCTCGTCTCGAGATTATCGAAATGAAACGTATGTATTTCGGAAAATCGAAAAATTGGATAAATACAGGCAGGTCCACTCCGAGCAATATTGGCTACGCGAGAAAATGAAAAATCTAGATCGATTCATTCGAAAAATGAGTAAAATTAAAAACAACAAAAAATTTGCACACACGGTTGAAAGTAAAAATAGATATTTGCGAATGAAATTGAATTTTGTGCCGAAAACCTTTTGAATGGCTTCATCATTATTATTATTGTACATAACCTTACAATTAGAACAATGCTCTGGTGGCAAGGATTCAGCAGACATACCTATTTAAAAACATCATGATAAAAAACAAAACAATATATGTATAGCATTATAACACAATGAGGGAAACAGTTACACTAAAACCCTCGTCGATACACAAAATAAATATAGTTTTTACAATAGCTAGTAAAGTAAGTGTCCCAAACCTATCCCAGTTGCCCAGTTAGTGAAGCTTCTTTTAGCTTCGCCTAAAATTTACTCACTCGCGGAGGAAAAGGCTCGAAGATTTCTGCGGGAAGTGCGTTCCATTGGTCAGTAGTCATATTAAAAATTGAATATTTAGCCCTATTGGTTCTTTGAGGAAAGGGTTCAATTTTACGTGGGTGGTTATTTCTGCTCAAGTGGTAATGAAATTCATTAGATTTCATTACTTAAGCAGTTTTCCCTTTCTTCTCTGTTATCTGGTGATTTAAAAATGATCATTTAGTATCCCTATTTTCGATGTAGGCTTATTCTAATAAGAATTATGGCAACTATTTGTCATTGCTTCGTTAATATTTTTACATTATAGATAATACTATGTAATAGTACAAGTATGAAGTAATTAGCTGATAAGTATACTTTGTTATCTTCTATTAACGTAAGGCGAGTGGTTACTTGGAAATTTTCGTAAGTATAAATGAAGAGTGTAGCTTTCGATTTCGCATTATTACCTATTTTTTATACAACATAAACGAAGAGTAAACATTCTTTGTTCAGCTGTTTAATATTAATGGTAATGACACTAACAATAAATATAATGGGAGAACCAAATGCGAATAGGATCTTTTATTGACAACATTCAAACAATCATTTATTTTCTGATTACCCCAGGAGATGTTTTTAATATAGTAAATATGGAATCTTGGCATTCACTCAGAGTTTAAATGAGCTAAAGTTAGAAAACCCAGATATAAAACAGTCTTTGCCTATCTTTGTTTTGATTTACAATTACATTTATTCAAAATTTTTAATATATTTTACTAGGTTGTCGTCATTAAAATGTACTAACGCCAAACTTTTCTTTGGTTGGTTTACTCTTACGTATTTCAAAGTAATTCGCTTATAGAACACGAAAGAGTAGCTGTAATGATGTTTTCAACATCTACTTATGTAAACAAATATTTAATCAGAAAATAAATAGGTAGCAAAAACTTAAAAACAAAAAATAAAAAAGAGACGCAGTTTTCATCCGAGAAAATCGAAAGCAGCTGAAACCGAGAAGTTGATAATTCTTCGACATCACATATCGAAAAGATAGATAATAATCTCAACTAATATTCATAATTTCTCTACGAATATTTTAACTTTAAAAAATGACAACTTTAACACGTCTTGGAGCCCCATCCGAAAGGCGTCTCGCCGCCTCACTCCTTCACTAACTGTATATCGTATTCTCGAATATTCTCCAATGCATTCTCGACTATTCTCGAAGAAGCGCTACTTTCACATTTCCAGAGCTTCAAAAATTCGGGTGCTTTTTAGATTCGAGATCAAGAATACAGTGTCGTAAAGCAGGAATCGCAGAGAAAAGTTACTTTAAGTATAACCTTTAACTTTATGATTCTATTCTCCCTGTGCTAGCTAACACCCTTTTCGGAAGTAATGGTTAATTTTCGCAGAGTCCTCTATCGGTCTGCCGGTAGGTTAGATAAAACGAAGAACAGGCTTCTTATGAAACCTAGCTTTTTTAAAGGATTATCGAAAGGCTTGCTTGAGTAACTGATAACTACATCTCCATCGCAAGCCTTTCCGGACTATTTGGGACACGTACAACGGTGAATGGCAATCTTCTTACCACCATGTTATTATTTTTCCCCCTGCATGACTCCCAAAACATGGGTGTGTCTTTTTTATGAGAATATACGGTACGTATGGGTGTGTATAGGAATATGTGTGTACAATTCTTACACAATACACACAAACAGCGCATGTGTGAGAGTTCCATAGATATAGTTTCTATCTCCTATCAAGGAAGTCATAAACTCACCGCCGTTGCTTCCGTTCTCCGGGACTTCATCTGAATTCCTCTCAGGATCACATACACATTTCATTGTTTTGCCTCCATTTCAACTCTTATGTTTTCTTCCTAAACAAATTTTCTTCCTATCCATTCATTTCTACTTTGTCCTTTCCTATGTGACTGCCTTTCCAAAGGTCTTTCTACATAGCTCCAAGTTTTGATTTTTTCTCTCTTTCATCTCCCACACCCACACCAATCCATGAGCCTCATTACCCTCAACATTTATTTTAGATTGTTATAAATAAGGCTCGGGTGTTATGACTTTTTTGGTCCTGCCACCATATGTTGATGAATGAAATATTAATCATTAGTCTTTTGGTACGGTATAAAGAAAAATGCATCTTTTATTTACTTATTTTCTGCCTTCTTCTTGACTATGAAAGCTACTGAGGTATGATTTATGCTGAATAATAGCATTAAGGTTTCTCCTTATGCGATGTTACGAAAAATGTTACTCGTAGAGTCAGTGTGCTTCATTAATGTGGGCTTGTTCTGCTTATAGCATTCTGGCTCCTAAATGTTCAATGTAAAATCTGTAATTTTAAAGTAGGGCTGTAATGTAATCTTTAAATAAGCAGCAACAGACGAGATATTAACTTGAAAACTGAATTATTCTTTGATCTGTTAATGCTGGTCCAGCTGCAATATCTTGACAAATGAAATATTTATCATTTTTCTTTTGGTATGGGATAGAGAAAAACTTATCTTTTATATACTTTTGTCTCGGTCTTATTCATGGCTATGATTATATGAAAGCTACTAAGGTACAACTTATGCTGAATAATGGCATTAATTAAGGTTTCTCCTTATGCAATGCTACGAAAACTGTTGTTACTCGTAGAGTCATCGTGCTTCACCAACGTGATCTTGTTCTGCTTTCAGCATTCTGGCTCAGTGACAAAAGCAAGGGCAAACTACCACACTCCTCATCCTGCCTAGTAAGCCTCATTTCCCTCTCATAGCTCTTTGTAGCATGGTAGAAGGAATGAGGTCCATACCGGCCTTCGCAGACAGTTATGATTTTTAATAGTAGAATTTAAGCTACTATAATACACGCTAACTCAATACGTAAATTACAGCAAGATTCAGAAATACTTGACAATGGTCTGAGACTTAAATGTTGATCGTCAGCAACAGCTGGCAAGGATCTGATAAAGAATTCTTCAATCTCAGCCAACATTACGCTATTACCGAGGAAGTTGTGTAACTGCAGATATTTTCAATGCGACGGAGATAAGTTCCTCCGCCAGGCATAAATTATGGGATCGGTGATGTGAAAGCAGTAAGTGAGATCCATTCCCGTGCATTGCTCCGAGAAACCGATTTAAACTGGTTGGAGGAAAATTTCCCCAAAAAGAAATCGCAGAAAAAGATTATGGGGTTGAGTCGAAATCTGGATCGAGCCGGAATACAAGGAACTTAATGGGTTTGACCGGTCGCACTCGGAAACCTCGATTAAGGCAAGATGGGAAATTTCCATGCGTCACGCCGCGCAGGATTGGGAAAATCATGAATATAACATTACGATTGCAGGCATTGTCCATAGAATCAAAGCAGGATTTGAAAAGATCTTCTCGTGATATGTTCGAGGATGTTGTTAGGGGATAACGAAAAGTAGAGGGAAATGAGTATATAACATAAATCTCGATTTGAATGATACTAGTTGGTTTTAAATGGTAAGCTCTTTTTTGACGAAATAGGAAACTTTAAAATCCACCAGTACTGTGGTCAGGGCCGTCCCGAGACACAGGCTAGCCGGGCGGTCGCCCAGGGCGCTGCAGTTTGCGGGGCGCATGATGTTATTCCGAGGTTTTTGTAAGGTACAGACACCTCTGTGATCTTTAGATTGACAAACCATTTGTAGAACCATCTGTGGGAAGTTACTCTCAGTACAGACAATCGGTAAATAGTTAATAGTTACCTTAAGAATTGATGTTTCATTAATGGCGGAAATATTTGATCAATTGATGGGTATTAGGAAGTTCTCCGGTGAAATTTTTGTGAAATGAATTTGGAATAAAAAGTTCCTGGAATGAATCAACTTAAGCCAATTATAATACCCAGTTATTAGAGTGCGCTTGCGTTCCATTTATCAATCTGCTTTCTTTGATTTAACATTAGATAATAATTAGAGTAATATTCTTTATTATTATATATAGATAAACATCTTAATAAATGTTATTTTATACATAATTTTTTTAATGAAAAATATCGTCTCTTGAAAATTAGGACCATTTTAAAAATTTTACATTCTTGTGTTACTGGGAGGAACTAGGTTAGTGTTAAGTGTTACTAGGAGGAACGCAGCGTAACTCGGGGGCTCCCGAGGCGCCAGTACTCCTCGGACCGGCCCTGTCTGTTCTATTACAACCCAATTCTTGTTTTCGCTAAATTTTTATTGAATTGGAAGGTTTTCCAAATATAACTGATGTGAAAAAACTCGAAAAATAAAGTAATTAGAATCTATACAACACAAATCAACCCAACCCCCCAATCCTCGTAACTGATTTCACCAGTTTAGGGAATATAATAAAGAAGTACCGTTATATATTGTTGATTAATTAAAATTGATAAAAGATTCCTCTTAGGCTGAATGATTTCATATTATTTTGCTTTGCAAACCTTGCGGCAGTACGAAAAGGGAAGCATGAAAATGAGATTTACTCGATATCCAAAGGTAGTCTTAGAATGAAGCAAGTAGGAGTAGCTTTTATAGTAGTATGTGACGTACTTATGTTTGTGCTTGCACGATTAGTCTTGAAGAAAGAACTTCAACAGTTATTTAAATTGAGAAAAGTGTGCACATCAATTTAAAATAAGGTAAGGATATTTTGACTCTTTAGCGACATTTCCCATTTTCGTTCTTTCGTCGTTTCCCAGGGTTCTGACAGAAAAATAAACCTGTGCCTGCTTTGCGGAGAAGGAATGTTTTGATCTGTTCAAATCAATTCATCCTGTATCTCACATACCAGTCTCTTTACTTACTTGCACATCAAGGAAAATTGGATTGTTAATGGGTTACCTTTAGAAACGATGTGAATTGGTGTATTTAATGACAAATTACATAAAGGACAATTGGTGTAATTTAATGACAAATGTATTCGAACAATAAACTGTGTCGGGATTCTCTTCTTCGGGAAGAAACTTTGCGAAACTTTAAACTCTTTTGCGATTGTAACTCGAATTTTCTTTGAAAACCCCCGTCGAATTCGTTCTACATTGGTTCCGTCTTCGTTCTTCAGTTTCAACTGCTTTTGAAAAGAAATCGTTCCTTCATTTTACTGTTCAATTCTTTCCATTGAACTTCTTCTTTCATATCTCTTCTCATTGCTACTTTAATTACAAGTCCGTTCTTTATCCTGTTCTTATTATTATTTCCACTCATCTAGTAATTCTTTGCAACCCAATCAGTTCGCATTTTCAATGATAAATAGAAATTTAATTTTCTACCCACTATAGAAAATTACGTACCTCGCTGAGCCAGGCAATCCTCTACTCCACAAGTTCTACATATTCTATTTATATACCGCTTGTGATTTTAGGGAATTATTATGGTTAATATTTTTATTATTATAAAAAGGACAACATTTTAGAGGAAGCTAGGCAATTCGACTCATCACAGTAGGATAGAAGTAAATAAAATAAGGCGATAGACCACACACTGGGCGGTGTTATATATTAGAAGTGGACCCATGAGGAAGTTCCTGTCATTAGGAATAATATCCTCCGCTACGGACTCAATTCTTTTTCACTCAACTTTTCCTTGGAAACCTCCCGCTTGTTGAAAAATGTACCGCAAGCGTGGTCGTGCGCAAATCCGTTATCCAATGGTCACTCAAGTGATGGCGTAGGGTCAATGCATGCGGGTTACAGTGAATGATGATGGGAAATGGGTCATTAGACCAATAAGAACCTCTTGGAGACAAGCGCGACTAGAAAACGCTTGCTCAAAGTTTTGATAAAGCTGCAGTTGCAGTTTGAGGATGTTCTTAGCTTAGCCATGATACCGGTGATTTGATTCTCAATCGGCTACGCTCGACTCGAGTGTGATTTGCGAACACCGAAACGGCCCCGTGTTCACTCTTTAAACTTAGGGATCTGTTCTACGCTGTGCAATGATGATGTTGCCAAGAATGTAAGACGCCAAATTCGTAGCATAGTAATTTAAATTCCTACTAAGAAAAAGTTCTTGCTTGTGCCATTATACATCACAGCCAGGGCCGGTTCTAGGCGGTAAGCGAGATAAGAAAGATCGGGGTTAAAGGGCGCCCTGATTATGATTTCCTTGATTGATCAAGGATTAACTCCCGATTATCCGGGGTCGGATTACCCGTGCACGATTGTTTACTTCCAGATATTTCCCGCCGTCACTTTGAAAAATTCAGACACAGAAAGCGTATATAAGAGCTTTTGCGTTCCAATACAAGCAGGAATTACGTAAGACATTTTTTTGTGGAGCAGCGGGAAAAAGATTACAGTGACATTATCCGCGATCGGGTGAGAAAACTCTTAATGAGTCCATGAAACAATCAAAAATAGCTGTCTATGTGCACAAATAGCAATGTTTCTAATAGAATAATGATAAGAAACGAAAGTAAAAGTTGGGACTATCTGTGAATTCTGATTATTCGCTCCTCCTCTCCCCACCATTAGCTCGGATAATCGAGATTTCACTGTATAAGGAAAGTTTGTGAATGGTCCTCTTCGGAAGACTTTGCTATTACATGATGAGAGCATTTGGTTGTACGCATTCATATGCCACAGAGTTTTCAGCAGCGATCTTTCATATCTCGGACTCCGTAATTTAATATCGACAGTAAGAGCAGTGAATAGAAAAATGGTATAAATAAATGGTGGCTGCACACTAAAATACTGAAGAAGCAGAGCTTGTCCTCGCACTGAACAATTATGATGTATGCTACATTTAACTATAATCAATGAAATATTTTAGACACCAAGGTCCCGGATTCGAGTCCCGGCTAGTCTGATTTCCTGGTTACAGAATAGTTTTTTGCGTTCGTAAATAATAATCCTTATTAAAAAGCATGTAATTAAGGTCTCCTGGTTGAGTGGTTATCGTGCCAAGGTACCGGGTTTGAGTCCCTGCCATTCGGGTATTTTCTGGTCAGAGAATGGTTGTCATTTGTAAATAATAATGATTATTAAAAATGATATAATTGGTATTATCTTCCTATTTCCATAAAAGGAGTTGTTGTTGTTATTATAATTATATTTTATTATTGTTTACGCTGATGATGTAGTTCTCATTTCATCTCACAGAAACATTGATAAAGCAGTTGAAAACATGCAAAATGATCTTAACCTGTTCTTTAAATGGTCTCATGACAATAAATTGTAATTCGGTGAGCAGAAAAAAAAAGCAATTCACACAACCAATAGAATTACAAGTATTAAAACAGTTTTAATTAAGTACACAGTCATCATTGATTACACTCGATACAGAGTGAAACTTATGAAAATACTTCATGCCATTGCCCACATTTCGAGCAAGTAAAAAAACAACTATCTTGGAGTAATTATCAATGAAAATTTCAAGTTTGATCAGCATGTTAGGTACATAGTAAATAAACCGAAAGAAGTATTTATACCAACTGAACCATGTAAAAGATATTTTACCAACTAGGGTAGAAAGAATTTTATATGCTGCTTTTGAGGAATCAATACTTTGCTATGGATGCCCATTTGGGGAGGCATATCTAACAGCATCTGGTTAGTTTGAATCGTTTACAAAACAGGATTATAAAATATGTTAAAAATGGATATAACTCTTACAATATTGATATTTACACATGTTATCAAGAACTAGGAATATTACCTCAGAATTCATTATTTAAGTATATACTAATTGTAGAAAACTATTTCTCAGGCAAATACAAATGTAAAAAAATAACAAAACATGAAATAGAGAGACGTCCAAGAATACGATACTCTACCCCAAAGTTCTGTACCAATTTTTGGCAGACGTAATCTTTAAGTATTCATACCATATTTGTTTAATGAAATGCCATTTGATCTGTTGCAACTTAATAACATTTTCTCTGTAAAATCAAAATAAAAACATGGCCGATGTGTAACGATATAAGGTAGCAAATTTTTGTAAATTTTTTGTGATTTTATGTTTATGTTTAATGTAACTTAATGCTTGCTGAAAGACTGAGTTAGCCATTAGAGATTATTCATATTTCGTATCTCTATTGTTTAATGTCTAACCTTTTTTAAACCTGCTTTTATACTTAAACACTGACTTTTGTTTTAATATGCTTGTACACTGATATGTAAGACTTTTACTGTGCTCAATGTAAGATATAGGGAACTATAACATTGAAAATGTGTTTATTTATGGCACCTCCCGATGAGCCTTTTTGTGGCTCATGGGGACCAAAATAGTAATCTTTCTCTCTATTTCTTGTGATTTTTATGTTCATTTACAACGTAATTAAATGCTTGCTGAAAGACTGAGTTACCCATTAGAAATTATTCATATAATCTTGTCCTTTTTAAGTGAGTAATTCTTTATTTGTATCTAATGTTGTAATATGCTTGTAATGGTTGTAAGAAATCGTGAATTATTATAAGTAAAAAAATATTATTATGTATTATTATTATAAAATAACGATTAACAAGCGTTCGTCTCAAATGAGATAAGATCATCTGATATAACTGAAATTAGAGGCGAACCGAAACCCCCAAAGTGTAACACAAGGAATCCAGAGGTCACTTATTAGCGAAAATTATTCATTTGTTATAATTAAATATTTAGGAAAAAAATATTACTTTTATACTCAGATAAACTTCTGATTCAATTTGAATCAAAATAATCGAATCGAGAACAAATTTGCGATTCGATGCTCTCACGTCCTTCACCAGTTCCCTCAAACACCTTTTTAATATAAGCACCGTTCGAAACCATTGTGAGATGAAAGGGATTAAAGGATGAGTGGATGTGTCTTTGACTAGAAATCTGCGAGCTCGATCTCCGAAAAGCGATCGACCAAGCGATAAGAAGAATTGATCGCTAAAACAGATAGTCACTTCTAGTCGTTCTTTTTTGCAGGGTATCAGAGAAGGTAGCTTAGGTAAGAAGGTAGATTAGGTAAGAAGGTTGATATTAACACTTACACTGCATTACGTCACTGACGACTCGCGGAGTGTAAATCTAAAACCAGCGAGTCGATAGATTACAAATAAATATCGCTTACAGAGAAAAAACAGAGAAAAGAATATTATAGATTTTTTATTACTGCGGTCAGAAAGAAGTGAATTGAGAATTCGAGGTCAAATGCTACGTAATAGGCTAAGAATGGATTTAATGAAAAAAAAACCGAAAGAGAGAGAATTTGAGTTGGTTTTAGAAAGATGAAAATATGGATCCATCGTAAGCTCGGATTCTTGCCATGATGTATTAACAACTCGCCCGTATTCAGGGTCGGCTCTAGGCGGTAGGCGAGGTAAGCAGAACATCGTGGTTTCCTGAGCATCCTCCCGAAAGTAATTTTACAGAAAGACGGAGAAGGGGGACCTTCAAGCGACTTTGTAATGGGGCACCTAAATACCTAGAGTAACTTGTCAGTATAGCCCTTCAATATCTCTAGGCTGGATTTCTACGACCAATGCTAAAACTCATAAACTGAGTAATAATGTCATTTAAATCGATAACGGGAGACATTAAAAAGAGAGGAAAACTAATACAAAAGACATAAAAATAACTTCGTATATATTCATGGATATCATTTCCTGCATTCTGACTTTTTCTGCTGAAACATATCGTATGTATATAAAATTTGTAAGAAGTAAATTTTCATGTCCTTATTTAATATGATGGATCGTTGCAAGTCCTCTTAACTTAATGAATTTCGGAGACAAAGTTATTTTATAGCCACCTTCGCTTAATATTTCCTACCACTAGATTTAATAATTATTTTTAATATGTTTTTGATTGACGTTACTTAAAAAATGAATGTGTATTTGATTATTTTTTAATGCTTGTAACAAATTAGTCTTAAGTTAAAATTCTAAGGATTGAACGTACATGACTAATAATAAATGGCTAACGTCAATTTTCATTACCCCAAATCAACAACTGTAATTAATGATGGCGAGTGTTTATATTACGTCTTTCCGGAGACAAATATAGCGTAATTTTAGTACTTTACGCTTCAAATTAATTTCGCCATATAGGCGAAATATTATTATTATTATTATTTAATTATTAACATCCAAAAGCAGCCAGAAATTGCCAATAATTGAATCATAACAATACTAAACATATCAAATAATAGCAAGAAAACAACATATGAACAAAGATGAAACGAGCAAAACAAGAATTTAAAATAAGTTAATTCATGAAAGATAAGAGTGGGCTGATAGGGGAAAAAGTTGGAGGGAAGGGTTGAAGGTCAAAAGAGAGTTTGAAAGTTGGCAGATGAGGTAAAACTTCGATCTATGGGAGATAGAAAGTCGGAAACGAGGGATGTGAAGCAGGTTGGAATTACTGTAGCGGCAGAATTAGTACGCAGCAAACTTCTAATATGTTGTAGTACCTCAGTTGCGTCGACAGCTAAGGTCATTTTGGACCGTTTACTGATTTAAATTATTACCTCTTCGATTGACCTCTGCAATATAAAAGTAAGTAGCATAACATTTTCGAGTTAGGATCAGTTACCAGTGTGCATAGGGGCGGATTTAAGCTATCAGAGATCCCAGACGCAAAGATCAGATTGAGGCCACACTAGTAACTATGAGTTAAAATTCGAATATTCTCGTAAATAACACAAATATAAAATATGTACATAGAAACATCATACCAGGCGGTATTTTCTCTTCTGTGAAAAAATAGGAACTTTCACTATGCATAAATACACCACCGTATTAGTGTGATTATATACACTGAGGTACAGTATTTTCGGCAGCGATGCAATCATCAGGTAAATGCAAGCTTAGGGTTTAAGAAACACTATCGGAAGAATAGATAATTCTGAATGCTGTACGAGAGTGAATATTTAAACTAGTAGTAAAAATCTTAAAAGTGCTTCGACAGCTAAGGTCATTTCGCACGTGAGCCCCCACCGGAAATCAAACCGGGTACCGCTTTCACCGGAATCGAAAGCCTTACCCACATGACTATCAGGAGGCCGTATTTACATAAAAAGTCCCCCAATTTGCCGATTTGGTAACGCGTTCTTCTCTGGTGAAACGGTTCGGAGTTATATTTCCAGTTGGATCGTGCGAAATAGAATAGAAACGTCTTTTATTCGGGCGAGATAGAGACTATGAGTTACATCTAGTTAACATCTAGATAATTTAATTATAATAAAAAAGGAAAGGATAGAGAAGTAAAAAAAGAGAAAAAAGAAATAATACGTAGATAAAAAATAAGCTTAGACAACTCATGAAAAAATTTCCACAGCAGAAAACGCCCACAAGAAGGGGGAGTGAAAAATCTGCGAAAGCTGCTGTTAGTAAAAAGTTAAATTTTAAAGAACTAAAAATGTATTAAAACTAAGGAAGTGTATTTCTATAGTCTGGAAAAAGAGGAAAAAGAACATAAAAAACAAAGAAAAAAACATATATAACGGGATAGAAAAGTTTTGACCACAAATGAAATAGAGTTTAAAAAGAGAGAATAATAGAAAAAATAAAATAGAGTAGAGAAAAGACCACAAATGAAATAGAGTTTAAAAAGATAGAATATTCATGTTAGAGCTACTAAAAGCATTAGAATCTCCAAAATGACCTCAGTTCCAGAAGTACTTTTAAAATTACCGCGACTACTACTATTTAAACTAAATCTATACGTTTTACTCAAAAGTTTCCATAAAGACAGAGAAAAAAGTATCCGCTGATGAAGTGAAAAATCTCAGTCAGGTATTTTCATATCTATTATTCCATGTAGTAATTATATTTCGGCGTGTTTTGAGAATAATTTTCTGAAAAAAGCCTATTTTTTATCAGCTTCCCTATCATTACTCAATCAAAAAATTTTTCAAATCAATAATTATGAAAAAGTGAAAAAATAGAACTTTTACCCGTACCACGAAATGTTTTATTAAGCGTGGAAATCATGGTCGCTCAATAAAACATTTCTTGATACGGGTGAAACTTCACTGTACTTCATGGAGACCTACAAGCAATCCCAGAAAGAATTGATAATATCAATAATAATAAATTCCGGCAACATAATTGATTAAACAAAGAAAACGGCTCTATCTGTAGTATAAATTGAATAGTGTTTAGCGGAAGTAAAACACCCAAACTCCCTGACATTAAATTCTCTTGTAATTCAAGAATCCAATCCGATATAATAAATTCCAAAATTCATATCAGCCAATTACAATATCTCCACCCCCCTCCCATCAATCAGATATCAAATAAAGTATTTGAAGTTTGACGAAATTCGTATGTACCTTCCAGTAAATATTATTTCAGACAGAAAGCTTTAAAATTTTAAACGTTCAAACTTCCCTCAACTATGTCGACAACTTGAATACTTGAACTTGAGCTGGAATGAGAGAAGCATATACTCTCTATCCTGTACCAAACGAATTATGTTGAATGCTGGTAATCGAGATGTGGAAGCGATCAAATAAAATAATAGAAGAATAAAGTTTTTATTGTTAATTCGTCCGTTGAATCCCCAAAGATCCTATAATAATAATAAATCGTCTTTAATGAAGGGTGAGATTGAGACTTCTTCGTCCCTTCTTACCTTTTACTCTTTGTGATTGAATATTTAAAAGAAAAAGTTGGCTTTCGTATTACGCTCGGCGTCGATGGGTTAAAAGCAAACAGGGCTAAAATCCTCAATGAATCTTCTGAAATGCAATCGTGTAGGAGATTGTAGGTGAGAGCAGAACACCTTGAAGAGGAGTGCAGCGCGCGAGAGTGGAGATTAGGTCAAGGGTACAAAGAGTGACCGATATGACAGAAGATAAGGCAGTGCGTCACATAAGAATCGCAAGACACTAGGTCAGCAGTGTCACAACCGAGTAACACCACGCACAGAGTGTTTCGAAACTGCCGCTGGATTCCATTCGATGGCTCATTTACATCCTATGCTTGGTTGGTGGCAAATATTTAGCCATTTCGCTGACTTACCACGTTAATTCTTACCGCGTATTGTGGAACCGTATTTCCCAATCTGTAAGACACTCCCACGCAGAGCCGCGCCCTGCCCATCTGCCGCCCGGGTGAGAACAAAATTTGCCGCCCCTTTAAATTAAATACCAAAGCCATACATTTCCTGATTTGCTGGTAAAAATTGATCTTGTAAGACTTTGAGAAACCAGTGTTTTATAACTTCGTTCGCCAGCTTAAATTGGTCACAAACATCAGTAACAATTAAGAATGCATATTCTGTATGCTGGCATAGTAAACTGTCAGCATAGAGATTGTTAATAGTTCACATTATTTTCGAGTATCAATATTATTGTAATACGCACAATTTAAAATTAAACTAATAGCAACTACATATGAAACTTTCTGATAAAATAGCATTGCAACATAAATAACTTCTATTAAATCCGCCGAAAAAATATTCCTTATCGTCTTGAGTTTTCCCTAATTCTTTAAATGCTTGCCAATCTTTAATTTCACATCATAACATTTCTTAGACAAATCGGATCTATCACACAAAAAACAACAAATAATGTTGTTGTTATAGTAATAATGGTTGTCTACGCTTCTGCCGCCCTTTAGATGCCGCCGCCCGCGTGCGATGCACCCCTTGCTCCCATAGGACGGCGCGGCTCTGCTCCCACGTATGTGACGCAACTTGATTTTGGACCCGAAATTTAGAGGAAATACCTGCTGTAAATATCTATGTAAACCTTGTAACAGAGGCGAAACAATAAGCGTGAAAACAACGGACGCAAAAAGTGTTAGCAACGACCTCCGTAGTGTAGTGGGCTGCGTGGGCATGAATAACAGAGGTTGGAAAAACATCTACTTTCAAGGTATGAGACGCACACTGATGTTAAACCGCTAATTCCCTCCCACCCCCTAAAACCCCCAAATCTATAATGTCTTGTTCATGTGAAAATATGGTATTTGTTCTTTGAAATTTTATAAAACTAATTTTTAAAATATCTCTACCGGCTCCAATACAGGGTTGCCTTGAACTTCGAAGGTTAAACTCGACGAATTCGATTCGAGCGAAGCTTTCGAGTGAATGGAAAAAAAATAATACGTTTTCCGCTTAAAGGCGATCTGCTCAAGTCCAAGCAGCTGTGAAAGCATCTCATATTGATGTGCTATATATTGCACATCTGCAATAAGTTGGCGTACAAATCCACTGCGCAGGTCTTCGTAAGACAGCTCTCGCTCTTTGAGGTGCCACGCCCTCCTCAAAATAAAGCGTGTTTCCGCCTGAATACGATATCTACCACTAACATCTTCACTATCGTATGTAATTCATTCTTCTACTAATTATAAAATACTCACTTATTTCACTATCGTTTTCATGTAATATTGATTCCACATTTTACGATAATAATTTTTATATACTTAATGCCAATTTACGCCAAGTACTTAGAGTTAGCAATAGAAATAAAGAAACAATGGAAGTTAAAGAATATAAGCATCGTTCCCATAGTAATATCTACTACAGGAGTTGTTCCAGAAACACTGACAACCAGCCTGGAGAAATTAAACATTGGAGTTGACATATAATTAATCCAAAATTCTGTAATTCTGGATACATGCCGTGAAATGAGATCCTTTTTAAACGAAGATTAATTGTATGGAGCTTGACATTAGTCCGTTCCCATCACTTTGTGGCGAGATCGGAAAACATAATAATAACAATAACGATTAAGTAAGTATGATAAGTATGAATACCTTATTAAAGCAGATTTACTGATTAAAGTTATGGAAATCGGAGTTTTTTTTAAGGTCTGGGAAGAGATTAAATTTCTCTCAATGATTTCAATGACACGAGTTTACTTGGAGACATCACTAAAGATGTACTATTATATCAAGTTTATTCCTAAAAAAAAATTAAAATACTTTCATTCGTAGCCACTCTGCAGCCCATGAGTCCACGATAGGGATTCTGTCTTCAGACCCTTTTTCATTTTCCGGGGCACCAGACACGGTTTCGAATAATTCCCGGCATTCGAGACACTGATCAACATGTTTGGTCTTTAACATATTTAACGCTATCTAAGCCCTAAATGGCTATAAAAGTAGTTTTTGTCATCTAATATTCTATCTCAACGTCTCTCAGACTAACTCAGATTAGAGTAAAAATATCCTAAAAAGAACATTGATAAAATTAGTTATAAAACTTCTGATATGTGTTTTCATTGAATACAAGAATGGGCGTTGAAGATTACAATCTGCTAATAAATGTAGCTAATAGTTGATTCGGATTTACGCTCTTCGCCAAACTTTGTCTTTCACCGTAAATGAGGAACAATACTTTATAATATTTTCTTTATTTAAATGACTTACAAGTAAAAGAGTAAACGCGAATTCACTCGTAAAGGCGAGCACCTAGGAAAAATTAAGGGAAAACGGGCATGAAGAAAGTCTCACAGGACCAGGACTAGAATTAGAATCTTCAAGTTTCCGGGCGGATCCTTTATCCAGTTGCCCTATTACAACATCTATATTGCCTTAGCCTACAAAGTCTCCAAGAAACGACTTGGATTACGTTGTTTCAACAGCTTAGTTGGACCAAGAATCCGCCCGCAAATTGGAAGATTCCCGATTCAAGTCCGGTGAAATGTCCGTTTTTCCTTGGGATTAAGTTACTTTGTTGTAATCGTCAGAAGTCGTATAGTATAGAAATCTGATGTAGCTAGAATAAATTCCCGATTTTTTTCCCCCGGACTTCTTAGTAAAAAGAATTTCGAGCAAGAATCCGCAGTTCACGAATGCGGTAGGAATCCGTTGAATCAATTTTTTTTTTCGTTTGCCCTGCCCACTGCGTATTTGTATCCCTCCGCCTACATCAATAACTTCTTTTTTTGATTCGGAGACACCAAATACTCTTCAGGCGGTAGAATTTCAATTCCTCTCCAAATATAAGTTCTTTTTTTTTGATTCCTTATGTTTATGTGATGATATCGTTGGGATTTTGGTTAAGTTTTGTAGGTTTTTATTTATTTATTTATTTCACCCTTACGGCGAGGTTAGGCCCGATGGGCCTCTCTTACACCTAACCTCTGAGTCATAGATATAAGAAATTACTAAAAATAAATTCAACTTACAACTAACATATATGGTGAATTAATACTAATCTAATATTATATAATGCTAAACCTAAATTAACAAAAACATTTTTTTAAATAAAATAAAGAAAGTAAAAAAGTAAATAACACAAAGTGTAATAAGTGGTTTTTGGTAGTAGTATTGTTAAAAGTGCTTCGACAGCTTAGGTCATTTCGCACGTAGGCCCCCACCGGGAATCGAACCCGGGACCTCTTTCAGTGGAGTCGAACGCTTTGCCCACTTGGCTATCGGGAGCCCCTTTGTAGGTTTTTCCATTAATATCTTTCAGCGAGTGTTTCCGCTCAGGGAAGGGATATCTGCTTCTTCCAGTTACTCTCTCCGATGATTAAAAAAAAAACAGGTCTCAAGAAATTCTTTTTCTCCGGTCGTTGCCATTTTAGATTACGTTACGTTTCAAATTAAGTTTGCATGCAACTCTGATTTCTATCGACATTCATCATTTTACAGATATATTTGAGAGATTGTATGCTGTCAAGAATAGTAAGTAGTACCTTGACGAAAGAAACATATTATAAATGAATTTTTTTATAAAAAAATTGATGCAAAGTAAATAAATGGAAAAGTTTTCGGCGTGCAATATTTTAGACAATGGATGTTCAAATGAATAGCAGAAGTATGGACATGATCAATCATCCTTTTACATTTCTCAACAAACAATGGAACTATATCTGATATAAGATTTGATGTTATCCAGAGGATTAAATTGTGAAAGCCTTATCGGGTTATAAGCTTGTTTGAAAGTAGCGGTTGATACCCTTAAATTAATATAATTTTAATATAATAAGATAATTAAATGTAT